>JAZHYW010039987.1:0-27330 GCA_037355805.1 Ixodes ricinus
TTAACAGTGTGCATGTAAATTTCGTAGTTGACTAATAAGTGAGCGATTCCACGTCGAAATTGTGACTACCGTATATTGCCGCGTATAAGTCGACTCCAAATATAAGTCGACCCCCCTAAATCCCAACCCTTAGCAATAAAAAAAAGTTTTTTGTTTTTAAATGTAAATTTTTAAAAATGAACATTTATTAGAACTTAGCACACGGAGGTCTCATGCCTCGTCGCGTCGCTTGACACAGCGACACAGTCGCTGCTGTGCGTCTCGTGGGTTGCAGGAGCCGGTTGGGGAACGCGTCGTCATCGCACTCTGTCGTCGCTTGACACAACGACGCAGTCGCTGCTGTCGGCGTCTTGTGGGTCACTGGGGCCGGTTGGGGAAGCGGCGCCAAAATACACTTCGAAAAGGCCTCGCAGACCATGTCGGTTGGGAGTTCGTACCAAGCGTCATTGACCCACTGGGCCACAGTGCTCAATGATGCGCGCTTCACACGCCCGTCGGCGTCTTGGGGTTGTCGTCCCGACTCATCCATTCGTTGTAGAAGAGACGCAGCGATCCTGACGGCTTGTGAAGCACCACGTCGAGGGGTTGGAGGATCGACGTCATACCGCCCGGAATGATGACGAGGTCGCACCCTGCGTTGCTTACCGCCTTCTTCACGCGGTCCGTGATGTGCCCCCGAAACGAGTCAAGGACAAGCATGCTTCGGGTTTCAGGAGGGCACCCGGACGCCTGCACCAGACCAGCCGGAACCACTCGAGCACCGTCTCTTCGTTGAAGTAGCCCTCTTCGTTCACCCGGACGATGACTTTCGGCGGGAATCGGTCGTTGGTCGGCATCGTCTTCCTCTTGAAGACCAGAAAAGGTGGCAGCTTGTGGCCGTCTGCCGTGCAACATAACATGGCGGTGAAGCGGTTATGCTCATTGCCCGTCGTCAGCAGACGAACCTGACGAGCCCCTTTCTCCGTGACGGTTCTACTGCTGGGCATATCGAACCACACAGGCGTTTGGTCGGCGTTGCCGATCTGCCCGAGCATGAAGTCGGTCTTCGTCCTCAAGTCGGCGACGTAACGATGAAAGCTACGCAGCTTCTCTTCGTACGCGTCGGGCAGCCGCTGACAAACAGTGGTTCGCCTTCTTAGGCTTAAGTTGTGGCGCTTCATAAAATTCGCCACCCACTTCTTCGATATCTTGAAATCGCTCCGGTCGATATCCATTTCATTGGCGACGGCGCGTGCCTTGCCTTCGATGTCCTCGTAAGACACGCTGAGGCTCTTGTCTCGTTGCTCTCGCACCCATTCTTTCACCGCTTCCCGACGAGAGGAAACTGTCCTTGCTTCAGGCCGCGGAAGGATCGACGGGTGCCGGAGCACGCAAAAATCTTGTCACGCTGTTGCCGCCATCCTCGTACGCACTTCTCCGAAACGCCGAAGCTGCGTTCGGCCGCGGACGTTATTCTTCTCTTCGGCGTACAGAATAACTTTACGTTTGAAGGACGCGCTGTACTGACGCCGCGATTTTGGAGGCATCGTTGCTGTTCGCCGAGGAAGTCACGAAACCTGAGCTGTTGAGTGCCAAATCACAATGGGGCTCCATGTGTGCACTGTGCATCCGACGATTCAGTGAGTCAGCCGCAATGCGAATACGAAACTATCCCTTCATGTGGGGAAAAAGAGGGAAAAGTCCCTAGGAGCAGGTGAAACGTCCCTAGTATCTCTCCTTCGGCTCAAAATTGCGCGCGCACTCCGCGTATAGGTCGACACCTCCGGGACATAGGTCGACCCCCCCTAATTTTAGATGCACATTTTTTAAAAAAAAAGGTCGATTGATATGTGTCAATATGCAATAATAATCTTAACCCTTTCATGGTCAATCTGAGCGTACCTGTACGTCAACGCGGGTGCGTCCCGCGCATGGCTGCTGACGTACATGTACGTCTGCGATTGCTCATTCAAAAATTCCCGCCTCTGCATGAACGGGTGCATTCGCGGAGACGTGCTGCCATCTGATAGGTTTGTAGGGAACTGCAGTTGAACCTCGATCCTGAACGACCTCGATCTAACGAACCCCGATCTAACGAAAATCGCGATTTAACGAATTTTTTATGTCTCCCTATTTTGCATTCATTGAAGACAGTGCATTTTATCTCTCGATTTAGCGAAGTACTTTTGCACCGAAGTTTCGATTTAACGAAGTCCTTGGAAATCGCATTTGCACACATCGGTGGCTTCCGCGAGAAAAAGAATTATCAGAAACAAACTTTATTGTCGAAAACTAACATAAAAATGTGCAGACATTATCTTTTTCACAAAATAAAAAAAGTACACACCGGTGGTGGTGGTGATGATGATGATGAGTAGCCTCTGCCTCTCGTGGGAAAAAGTCCGCTGTTACGTGCACCTACGCCTAACGAACAACAAATATCGTTCCGTGCATCGAGTGTGGTCTTCCCGGAACAATGAGTGGCCTACCGCGCAAAAGAAAAGTTCTAGCTCTCGACATCAAGGCGAGTTCACTTTCGACAATCTTGAAATTAAAAGATAGCATCATATCCACCGTAAGTGCCAGTGGTTCAAGTACAGCAAAAAGAACCTGAAGACTGCTGCGTACGTCGACGTCGAAAAGGCCCTGTTTACTTGGTTCACCGACATGCGCACAGTAGTCATAACATACCAGTGTACGAGAGCTGACGAACGGTTCGGTTTATTGACTTTCTGAAAGAGTCGCGTCTCACTTTCGGTGACGTAACGTTAGCTGCCACTCGCACCGCGCGGACATAAATGAACGAGACCGATGATGGTCGTATACGTGGCACCATCTGTCGGCAGTTACAGGCGCTAGAAAGTTGAAAACGATGATGATGATAGTGACAAGTTTTGTTTTCCCACGTTGCGCCATCTGTCGGCAGTTACGAGACGGTCCGCTCTGCGGTGGATGTATTGGTTTCGTTTTGCTTTCCCGACTGCACGCTCTCCTACGGTGCTAGGCACTGCTCCCATAACCGTACAAAATGCGGGTCGATGAACTGCATTCTTCTATTACCGCCACATTTTGTACTGGAATCTTATTTGTAAACGCTCACTTGCTAGATGTGAGGCAATTGGGGAGTTTTGGGAGCCTAGCAGACCACTTGTAATGCTAAAAAACCAAAACCTCGGTCTAACGCAAACTCGCTATTTAACGAAATTTTCGGCTCAAATACTCCACTTCGTTGAGATCGATGTCCAACTTCTGCACTATTATATATCTCCCGCCGTGTTTGTTTTGGAAGGGGCTTTCGAAATTGCGAAACTGAAAGCTCTTGCATGCACGCGATAACTTTCGAGATGGCTGCGCGTGCCGGCTGCTCCGGTGGTAGCGGAGATTGGAGCGATGGCTCTTCCGATTCAGATTTTGAACCCTTCTCGGACTCTGAGTCGGATGAAAGCTCGACATCCGACGAACAACTGCAAACCAGCTCGGAATCGGAGTCCGACACAGCCGCACCGTCTGCTGGACCGTCTCGGAAGCGGGCGCGTCAAAACGAAACCGACTGGAAAAAAGGTGAAGACTTCTCCCCATCTATATTTCCATTTGACGCGTCGCATTCCGGACAGCCTGCAGGCACTCTACTCCAGCCAGATGCCAAAGAAGCAGATTATTTCAAACTCTACTTCGACGAGGGAGTTGCGTCTTTGATTGCAGACGAGACGAATGATTACGCGCACCAGCTGATCGCGCAGCCCGACCTCGCGCGGAAATCGCGACTGAAAGCATGGGTAGACGTTGGTCTCTCTGAGATCTACTGCTTTCTGGCAGCTGTTCTGCTGATGGGGCTCGTCCGAAAAAATGCTGTGAGGGATTACTGGACCACCGACCCTATGACTGAGACCCCTTTTCTGTCAAAGCTTTTCTCAGTAAATCGATTCTGCCTTTTGCTGAGAGTGCTTCATTTCAGTGCCAGCACTGATGCAGCAGATCGACTAAGAAAAATCAGGCCACTCATGGAGACACTTCAGGCAAAATTTGCGAGTCTCTTGGTCCCATACCAAGATCTTTGTATCGATGAGTCGATGATGCCCTGGAGAGGACGTCTTTCATTCCGCCAGTACATCCCTTCAAAAAGGCACCGTTTTGGAGTGAAGATGTTTGTTCTGTGCGACGTGATGACGGGATACATCTTGAGGTTCATCGTGTATACCGGAGCTTCCACCACAATGACGATGATGAAGGAGTTAGGATTTTCGGGCTCGGTTGTCCTCGAGTTGCTGAACCACTATCTCGGAAAGGGGCATTCTCTTTTCGTAGACAACTGGTACACCAGTCCGGCGCTTTTCCAATACCTTCAAGGGAAGCAAACCAATGCTTGCGGAACAGTTCGACAGAACAGAAAGGGACTTCCAAAGTTCAAAAAAAAGATGAGAAAGGGAGAAGTAGAGTCATTTTCATACCGACACACTTCTGGCACTGAAGTGGTGTGACAAAAGGGAAGTGCATATGTTGACCTCAATGCATGGAGCTAGTCTTGAGGACACTGGCAAGGTGGACAGAAGAACAGGCACTCCACAGAAAAAGCCAGCATGCGTACTCGAGTACAATCAGAAGATGGGACTCGTGGACAAAGTAGACATGCAGCTAAGCTTCACTGAAAGCATCAGGAAGACGCTGAAGTGGTACAAGAAGTTTTTTTTTCACCTTCTGGATATGTCTCTTTTGAACGCGTTTCTTCTTCATCGTGAAAGGAGTGCCTCCAAGATCACGTTCGCCGAGTTCAGAAGAAGAGTCATATACCAGCTCGTTGAGGAGCATCACACCGAGAGGCGGAAGGGTGGAAGGCCCAGCGGAGACAACCCAACGAGGCTGACAGCCCGACACTTCCTCGAGAGGGTGCCACAAACCACAGCGAAAGGCAGCCGCACCCAACGAAGGTGCCACGTGTGTGCCAACACAGTTCTCAGACCAGAGGCAAAGAAAGGACACAAGGTTCATGTGCGCCGAATGTGACAAGGGCCTGTGTGTGGAACCCTGCTTCAAGGACTACCACACTTTGAAGAAGTATTAGAAAGTTGACAATTCGAAATTTTTAGTCCTTTTTTTTGTGTTCTACCTCGAGCGAGCGTGCCGCAGATCTTTTGAAGTGTGTGTTACTTTTTATTTTGAGTCTTACATTTTTTATGCTACAATAAACGAGTGGATTCTCTTTGCTATCACACCGAGTAAAAAAACCCGACCACGAGGGCGTGCCTTTGGACAAAAAATGCGACCATGAAAGGGTTAAGCAAGCGTGGTGGGTCTGCACCCACCACTTGCTCGCCGTAATTTGTTCCGCGAGCCACCGACTCACCAACATTCGTGTGACTGGTTGGATGGGCTCGAACATTTATGGTCGGCGCCACGAGACAAGCCAGGAGATGCAGAGTTGTCTGGCTGTTCCGTGAGGCCGAACCTGTACGGCGAGCAAGTTGACAGAAACAGGTTTCCTCACGTGCATGGAGGGGGAGTTGCCTAAAGCCACTGTCACACTGTCTCGTACATCGTACATACAGACCTGGTGTTCGCCGCAGACACGATGACGCGATTGCAATGCGGACACGCCTCGCGTGTACTCTGAGCATGTTTGTTTCATACATACGTGCACTTAGAAACATGTCTGGGAACAGTTTTTTGCATGACCACTGCGCGACAGGGATGTCAGTACAAAGAAGAAACACGCTCCGGACAGTGTCTTCTGCACACAGTTTTTTGTGCGACGTATTAGTAGAGGGACTGCGGCTTAAGAGAGGGAGGCGCGGTGAGTGGGAGGATCGCGTGTGCGACAAAGAGTTCTGTCCTGCAGCCTCTTCACTTCTCGGCCGGGGCAGACGACGCCTCGGTTGTGGCTTCTTTGCTCGTTCAGAGCATCTGGTAGACGTCGGTCCAGAAAACAATCTACCCTCCGAACTACAACAAAGGTGGACAGCTTTTGCATTTACCCACTATACTCCTTCCAATTAGAGCTCGGCGCTGCGATGCCACAGCCCGCTGTGCAAGAGGCGGACAAACTTCTGCGCCCGGTGTGTAGTCCACGGGGGCAAGTTTTGCAGAGAAAAAGGTGTTCGTTCTTAGATAATCAACACCTGGTGCACGGTCAGCGCCAAGTGCTCACCTAATCCACGCCTTGCTCTCGTTAGAGAATTGATATTTGTTCCCCAATAAATGGCACTTCGTGCTGACTACTAATCAAACAATAGAAATGTAAATTTATCTCCTTTTGTAGTTCTTAATGTGATTATAATTCATATTCTTTTAACCTTTAGGTGGTTGAGTTTTTTTCCCAAGATGTGTTTCTCAGTGGTTTCATTTTGTTTCCAAAGGAATGGTAACAATAAAGAAAGGGTTGATGTGCAGGTTTTTGCTTAATTATTTACCGAAAGTACAAACAGTGCTTGCACTCTGTTTAGGTTTACAAACATTAAATTAGAATATTTTGGGCAAAAAGCTGTCACCTTTCTTCCATTTCGTTTTATTTTGGTGAATCCGCTTCTGCCACATTTCAGCGGCTTTACATTCCTAACCAGAGGCACTTTGCAAAGCTTTTTCGTCGGACGATGAGCTCTTATCCTTTGAACGCAATTCCGAAAAGCTTTGGAAGTCTGAATCGGAAGAGCCAGTGCTCCCATCGGCACTTTTGCCAGAGCGGTTGGTATGCAAAGTGAGCATCACGTGCGCAGAGCGTCTAATTTAGAAACTATAAATAGCCCATCAAAGTGAAACACCTTGTGAATAGAACGTTTATAGTTTGGCAAAAACATACCAAATAGCAACAGCTCCTGCGGTGTGCTCAGTTTCGTGTTTCGGCGGGCACTCTCAAATGTGTAAGCACCACCGTACATGTACGGCGATGAGCAGGGTTAATCCCTTGGCTACTACATAAGTGTCGCTCTTGTCCTCCATTAGGAACCAGAAAGCCTGATCACGAGTCTGGCTCGCGTTTCGGTTTTGAAGCTGTGCTGTGCGCTCGCCGGCAGATGGCAGTGCAACCAATATTATTCCTCCCCCTTCGTGTAAATACTGATAAACTCTGACAAGTTAAGACTGTTTTATCAAAATCCGGGAAAACCAGAAAATACCCAAATTAGAATTGTCCTTGAATAAGAAAAACTGAAACTTCATTGAAACAAATCTTTACCTGCAGCTTCATTTTGCATTGACCCAGAACAAAGCCCCTATTGATGTATCTGCGAGGCTGCTTCTTTATGTATTTATTTATTTCGTACTGCAAACCATAGTAGTCCAAGCAGGATTGGCAGAATCAGACATGTTTAATACCCAAAGAACAGCAACAAGACAAACAAATTGGCAGTCCATCCAGGAAAGCAACAAGGCTGAGGTAATTCAACAAGAACAGCAACAAAGAATGCAACGCAAGTTTTCTACCGATTAAAACGTGGGTCCCCAAAACGTTGCCGCATAATGAGGTAAGGGGTGTTGTTCTTGGGGAACCTTGCCGCTTACCTCGTTCTCTTTTGTTACCGGTGCCAGGACATCTTTCAAACATTTGTGTCACTTGCACGTTGCCCGGAGGCTGGGAGATCCCAAGTCTGTGCCTCGCATTCTTCAACATAAGCCCCCCAAACGCAGATATTTATGTGACAGCAAAAATGGACACAGAATCTGCGGAACGAAATAAACTCCGAAAGGGAACCCCCCCCTTTCCCTCCCCAAATTAAAAGGAAAATGAACTCTGAAAGTGCGGACCCCAAAAAATGTCAACTCTGTGGCTAGAAATAAAGCTCCGAAAAATACCACTGAATTTGAGGAAAAACTATACCCTGAAGACGTACACCCTTAAAAACACCAAAGCTCTAAAAAAAAAAAGAAACCTGCAAAATTATGTTTGACTGACTGAAAAAATTTACATGAGTACACTTAAAACTGCTTACATGTAGGAAGGCAAAAGCCAGTCAAGGACGTTGCCTAGGACAACTTCTAGGACGACCTCTAGGACGATTTCAAGAATGATGTCTAGGATGCTGCCTAGAGGATGACGTCTAGGACGACTTCTAATGACTCGACCTCTGGGACGACGTCAAGAACTATGCCTAGGCCCTAGGGAATGACGTCTAGAATTCACTTTGATTGCTCTTAATTCACTTTGTCATCCTTCTTGATTTCATGGCCTGTGATTTGCCTGACTGGTCACGTAAACGTTTAGGTGCCTTTTGTGTCACCAACGTGTTTCGCTCAAGGACTTGAAGGTCAACTGAACGAGGAGACAAATAAGCCTTTCGCCTTAATAGACCCCGAAAGCAAGGCACCCTTTGTATAAGCCCTTCTTACTATGGTGCTAGGATGACAGAGACACTCGCATTCTCTCGAGCAGTTTTTTTTTTTCCTGAACTTTAATGCCCAATTGCTAGTATTGCAACGCTCAGGCACCATAGTCTTAGCCCTTTGGAAGACGATGACGTCCAGTCTTTCTTTGCCTTGTGTCCATCCAGCGCCCAAGGAGAGGAGCCAGATCCTGGACCTACCTTCCACAATTGTGGAGCCCCTGGTGGGCAACCACGGAAACCCGTACGCCTGGTGGTACGGGCAGATAGTGAGCTATGCCTTCAGGCTTCAAGACTCGACACTGCAGAAGATAGAGGAGCTCAAGGCAGCCCAGGGTTATGCCCACCCCATCGTTGGGTGAGTTGCCTTTCGGTTCAATCCGACGGTTTTACTTCACTAAGTGCACATTGCACGTTAGCGACAATCCATCCGGGCCCATAGCCATTTTGGTTAGTTTTGGCACGTTTCAATAAGCTGTTGGGACGACAGTCACCAATAAAATCTCTCGAAATACATAGAAATCCACCAAATGTCAGGTTAAGAGGACACCCTGCCCTTGATGATTTTCCTATAATTTCTCATTCAATTTATATTCAGTTATCGCATCCACCATAACTTTTCGTGCTAAGTAAAAAACACAACCTTATTGTTTTCCCATCTTTTATAGTTTCCACGAAAATTTCAATTTCATCAGACACGTTTTTTGCCCAACTTTTCTATAATACTCCCATCAAAACTATGGCACCAAGTATGCGCACATATTCTACGAACAGTACAAAGTGCTAGAAAGCCATTCTTATAATTTTAGCTTCATTTTAGAAAAGTCATCATAAGTTGTAATTATTTTGCTGATGATTACAAATGAGTCATTAAAGTCTTTGCCAATTAGAACATTTTGTAGTTAACAGTTTCCAGAAACATTAGCTTCATTGCACTCTCTAATTTATGAAATATCCAGCCCTAACAAAAATATTCAAATTCAAGTTCTACGATCCAAAAATACAGGGGCAAATCTTTGTGTTGTGATTAAAAAATGAATCTTCAGAAAACAGGAAAAGCTTTCCAAAACATGCTTGTAAACAGCTTGTGTATGAAACTTTGATTCATTGTAACTACAGTAGAACCCCTTTATAATAAACCTGTCGGGACCGGGCAGTAATTTTACTATACCAGGAGCACCTTAAAAAATGTTATTAAATCTATAAAAAGAGAGTAGAAATGAATAAAATGTTTATTTATAAAAGAACAAGCGCCACAACTATAAGAATACCATTTACGTTGCAGTGAAGAACTTGGTTTTATCAGCTTGCTTTGTAGGTGCTTTGTACTTTACAAGGAAGCTCTTGAGGCTTGTCATGTGGGGCATAGTGTTGCCCGTTTGGATCTGCTGCATTTAGAGCCCCCCCAACTGTCCAAAGGCAACGAGAGTTCACGTTTTGTAGGGGTGAATTCATGTTTCTCCTCCGGGCAGCACTTGCTCAGTTCATTATTCAATGGACATGTCAGAAATGGGCCTTTGTGGCCCGACTTCCGATGGAAACTAAGACAGTTCCCCGCCTTGAAAGGTTCAGACCATCCGTTTGATGTCTCGAAGTCTTTTTCTCTCATAACGGGTACATTGACCGGCACGTTTGCAGCGCACGCTTGTTGAAACCATTCAAGCGGCTCTGTGTCAACCTTGTCGTTTTTGGAGCTTCGGAGCGTTTTGCAGTTTCCACTGTTTCCATCGGCAATTATGTCCTCAATATGCTTCCTGTTTTCCACCAAAGCCAACACCGTTGCCACAAAAGAAACGCTGAATTTATCCACGATTTGCTTTTGCATTTGTTCATTACCTGCTTTTCAAACGAGCGTAGTTCACTTACGATGTGGATCAGTCGTGATGCACAGCTCAGTCCCAAACACCGCCAAAAAAGCAGCACCTTTTAAGTTTTGTTAGGCCTATTGTTTTGATATAGCAGACATTTGCGGGCCCCCGAGAGTGGAAACAATCACGAGCGACCGCAGTACCACTCAGAAAGCTGTCATCGTACAATGTAGCACTGTGGCCTGTAGCGCTTTGGTAGTTAATGCACACCTTCAGAGTTTCTAGAAGCCGCTCTACACCAATCTCAACGAGAAATTACGCTGTTGCGGGGAAATAACATTTCATCAGCGTCGCTGTGTTTTACTAAAACCAGCATTCCGAGTATTGACGGTTTACTATATCATAAATTCTGAGCCATAGAGGAAATGGGAATTCAGTCGGGATCTATGCTTCCTTTTACTATAACCGGAGTTTTACTGTATGTGCGAGTTATTGTGACGGGATTCTACTGCACCATGTCACCAAATGTCACCAGAGGGACTATGCCGCTACCTCCTGCTGCATTTTGTCCAAAATGCAAGGAATTTGCACCAACACTGCATCAAAATCCAACGTCACTTTTTTAATACTGAAAACGTAGTACCTGCATGCCAAGCTACATGTCCACATTGTTATGGTTAGCTTGTGTGAACTTTTTAACATGTTGATTATTGCCTTAAATATAGAAGTAGAGAAGACTCCCTTTAAGACGAACACGAAGGGGACCCTGTAAATTTGTTTGACTTATCAGATGTATGTCTTAAAGGCCGACGACCAGACCCGAGATTCTTCAAGGCAGAAGATCCTCCTCACCATGGGAGAGAAGGAAACAGGCGACGGTGGACAGGGTGGAAGTAGAGAAGGAGGAAGGAAGGAAAAGTGGAAAGCGCGAACTGGTCGCCGGTCTTTAACAGAGTGCCCTAATTATCATGGTGGGCATGTCTAAATTGCTCTTGACCAATAAAGACAGAATGAAAAGGCCTACAATAAAGAGATACTTAAAAAGGGACATTTATTTAGCTTACCATGGCGAAAAGAAGAAAAAAGTTTCACACACCACTGGTGGGGGAACCGATCCATTCGGTGATTTTTGACTGCCTCCTCCTCTGTGCAGATCGGTGTCTTGCGATGAAAGACGACATGCGGCAATACATTTTTTGGCCGAGGGGTGAGGGGCAGGTTTGTAGAGAAGTGACATTAAAGGCAAAACGTTCCCCAGATATATTTTGTTGACCTAATTTTTACCATGTCATCAAAAACTGAAAGATGTTTTGATAAAGAAAGCTTGTGTATATCTATCTTTCATTAAGAAAAGTTGACATTGGGAGGGGGGACGGCATTTTCCCCCTTCCCCACCCTTAAATCCACCCATTGCCATGAATAGGGACACACCCTGGCAAAGTATCTGTGGTCTGATTAAGACCAGAACAACTTGAGGCTGATTGAACCACTTGTCTTTGTGATCGACCGCGTTGCAAGCACTTGTGACCGCGTACGATGAGAGGGCACACCGCCTCTATCTCTCGGCTAGCCCCCGGGTGCTTCCCATCTGTACATACTTTATGCAGCATTCTTTCACCGCCGATTTGAAATAACTCTGACAATATTAAAAGTGACCATCCCTCTTAGATGGTTAATTCAGTCTCTCAAATAAAACAAAACCTTGTCATTTACATTCAGATGAAGGGAAAAAAGGGGGGCTAGATGTGGTGTAGGCCTCTCTTGGTTTTCCCCGTTCGTGTCTGTGTACAACATACGCTGCCTTAATGCAGATAACGTACACGCTGATAACACATGTAGGAAAGTATGAAGATGCACAAATAATGGGGTGTCCCAAGCAAACCTTCCTCTCTAAAACGAGCCGGAAAAATCGGCACCTGCAGCTAGAAAGCTAGAATATTTCGCTGAATGTGCACTGAGCAGGTCAGTTTTGCCATGTGACACTTCAAGGTGCAGTTCTCTTCCTGCGAAAAATGAGAGCAAAAAACTTGTCAAGGTTGGGCGCGTTTACAGACAACCGGGTTAGCGACGCTATTGACTTGTGGTGCCATCTCCCGACAGGCGCAACAAGCGGATGACACACATTCTTTTCTGCTCGCTGCACCTATCAGGAGGTGGCTCCATGAGTAAATGGCGTCGCTAGTTTGGACGTCTGCAAACGCACCCAACCTTGGCTTTGGCAAGTTGCTCTAATTTTTTTACAGGAAGAAAACTGCATTATGAAATTTCACACAGTAAAACTGACCCGTTCAGTTCGCATTCGGTGGAAGTTTGAGCTGTCTGTGTGCAGGAGCAGATTTTTCCGACTCGTTTTATGGCGGAGGTTCTGCTTGGGACACCCTATATAGCTACGTACAACTAGACTTTGGGTCTAGTTATATGTGAATCGGAGCTTTTCCATGGTTGCCTTATGGATGGCATCAGCGCGTTCTCTTGTCATACGCAGTTGCGAGCAATAGCAAAGCTATCGATCATGCTCAAATGCGAATGTGTGAACCAGCCTTTAGGATGCACACAACAGAAGACGCTCCCCGAAGCGCACCACGTCTGCTACCGCCCCGTGACAAGGAAGGGGGCCCCTCATTGCAGGGTCCACATCAGGCAGACGGACAAGAGTAGAGAAGCCGCCTACCACTCGGTCGAGGAGTACGTGTCCCACGTGGAGGAGTTCTACGCCGGGCTCTCGCTCACGGCCCCTGTCGAGAAGAAGAGGGTGTTCGTGGCCACGGACGAGCCCAAGGTCGTCAACGAGATCAGGAAAAAGTGAGCTGCACTGTTCCCTGTCTTAGTCTTGTTACGCGATTGTTATGATGTTATGCGAAGAGCCGAGTCGAGGAAACGTCTGATCTTGTTCCTGGCGCACGCTTGACTGCTGCGTCCACCAAACACCCGTGTTGAGCATGTCTTTCAATATTACGTTTCATATGGGTAAAGATGGTGCTAGCTTTCATTAAACCATTGCAACGGGGATAGTACTGAGATGACCCTGACTTCAGGACAGTTCCTGAAAGCTTCTGTTTCTTGACAGCTATTTCGGAAGGACAGCTTGCACGTTCTTGCATTTTAAAGCGATGGTTGGATTTGAATGATTAGGGGGAATTTCCCTTAGATGGAGATTTACATAAGAAAAAATTTATTTCCACTCGAGATCGAGGGAAATTTGCACCCTCAAGACGACTGGTATGCAACTAAAAAGAATCCTTTCGGACACGATTCGCTTAGGGGTGCGAAATGTGCTTTGTCTCGGATAGAAGTAAATGTATTCTTGTATATATCTTTTCTGTCTCGAGAAATGGGGCTTTTCCGGAGTTTCCATGGTGCATGCGCAGCAGCAGCAGACAGGAGCTCACCATTTTTATGGCGTGGTGCTTCTGGCTCGGGACTGCGGGAAGCAGCAATGGGTGTGCGTTTCGAAGTTCTCTGACGTGACCCAGCTCTGTTTCGTTGTCGGCTGGGGCAACGACTGCAAGCGTTGTTGCGGTTTAGGTTTCTTCAGGTTTCCTTTCACTAGCCTGAACCCGACGAAGCGGTAGCTGTGGATTCGGGCAATCCGACAAAACAATACGGACGACTTGTAAAGGCAGCTTTCAATGCACTCTCGCGTTTTCTGTTGCCACCTCAGGTTCATTTATTTGTTTCTTTATTTTTGATTGATGTGCAAATAGAAGTCAGCTCCCATGTTTGCAGTTGCCACTTCAAAAACAGTTAGTGTTTTTGTTCCTTTATTTTTTATTGGTGTGTAAATACAAGTCAACAGATTGGTTAGGTATGCTGTCATGTTGCCTATGTGCCACGCAGAGTGAATGCATCGGAGTTCACGTTTTTCTGATGGTGCGTTTGATTGGCGCAAGTGTTTGCTTGCTAAAGTGGCGATCTCGCGTTGCTACACAAACCGCCTGTCCGCTTTTTGGTTGTTGTAAACATTGGAATCGCCCACCATTACCAAATAATCACGAAGCATTGAGGTAAAGCGGCTATGCTGCGCAGTTTGTTGCTATGTGCATGTACGAAAAAAATGGGAGCAGCTGTTTCTCTCCACAACCGCATCAGCTGGTCTTGTGCATAAATAAGGAAAATGAAATGGCCGACTTGATGTGTTGTCTTCGTGTTTGCATCGAGTAAACAAATTAGTTTGCAACATTGTCTACAGTCGCGAGACTTAAAACACACAGGTGTGGCCAATTTCGTGTTTTTTTAGGCGAAAGCCTTATATGTCTCATCGTTTAGTCAACCTTCAAAGTCCTTGAGCGAAAACACATTGCGACCACGAAAGGTACCAAAATGTTTACCTGACCACTCAGTGAATGACTAAGCAAATTAAGATGATTGGCACATGAGATGATCAGCACATTGAGAAGATGACTCAGCACATTAGAAGATGACTTAGCACACTGAGAAGATGACTCAGCACATTGAGAAGATGACTTAGCACATTGAGAAGGATGTCTTAGCATATTAAGAGGATGACTCAGCACATTATGAGGGGGTGACTCAGTGAGTAAATCATGTGTCTGTCTTTAATGCATCAGTGCTTGAGCTTTTGCCTTCAAGTCATCTTAGGGATAACATAAGAGACCCTGTGAATTCTTTCCCTTGGGACCTACAGTGACACACAGCTGTGGCCTGAAGTGGGGTGACATAAATGCCCTTGCTCGGTTTGAAATCGGCAGCTGCACGTAAAAATCTCAAATATTCATAAAATAAGCGTTTAGTGGTGAATTTGACTTTGTGAACTTTCGAAGTGTAACTCTCTTCCAGTGAAAAACGAGACCAACAAACTTGCCAGGATCAACAGTGTTCGCAGACGACTCTGTCGCCCCCGAACACGTCCACCAATGCCCCGGGCAAGTTTTTTGGTCTTAATTTTCACAAGAATAGAGCTATGCTTTAAAATTTCACAAGCTGAAATCAACCACAATACACGTTTGATGAAAATTTAAAGTTGGTATGTGCAGGCGCTAAGTTTTTCTGATGATTTTAGAGTGAGCCTTGACATTTATGAGAGGGCTTCTTGTCAATTAAAATTTGCGAGCAGGTTCTACAAATATTAAAAAAAGATTGCCTTAACCATAACTTGGTATGAAATATTTTCTAAATTTACTGCCGATACTGCATATAACATGAAACCTAGTTTAATTCAAACCTTTGTGCTTTCTCATTGATCGACGAGAGCTTCAATCATGCCGTCGGTCACGACGGGCGCCACAGCGAAGTCCGTTGTCCATTCATTCGGCAAAATGGACGAAGTCGTCCGTAATGCATTCATTGAAAACAAATGTAAATTAGTTGATTGCGTCAGACAGGGGAAAGACAAATGCTGAATGCCTTTACCGACCACTTTCAGACGGTCAACATAGCTTGTAACGGGCAGAACCGGAAGCAAGGTTGGCCACCGAAAACATATTTCCCACTTCCCGATAGACGGCGCCCAACATTTGCAGAAAGGGCCCATTGCCCTAAATTAGAAACATCTATTCATGAAACATCAGGTACTTACCTGTGCTGTGTGTACAGTGATGAAGACTGGCAGCAACTGTCAGCATCCGTTTGCTCTACTGGTGGCTAGCTCCTGGTTAGTTCAGTTGGTAGAGCTCTGGACAATGCAGATTTTTTCCAGCTGTGCACCGATCGCCTAGAGGGCGCGAGTTGAGCTCCATCTCAAATGAGAGTCAATTTATTTTTACATTAAGCGGGTGTTGAACTCTCTAACACAAAACAGGTTGTGCTGTCTCTAGTATATTCCTTATGTTCGGGCTTTGCTAGGAGGAACACTGCATGTGCATTTCTGTATATTGCCCCCCAAAAGCTCAGTTTGGTTGGTGCATTGCTTTGTTGTAATAAAAGTTGCCATTTCAACGAAATCGCCAATCTGAAAATCGCATCACTTCAGTTTCACTGTGTCCGTTGCTGTCTTTCCCTTTGTCTGCCTAAGAATAAGTTGACAAGAGCAGGTGATTGGTATTTGCCCTTTTATTTCTCTTTGATGTTTATACAGTGCAATTTACTCATAACGATGAGAAAATCCAAAATTTCAATCAATATAACCGATTATAATTGTATCTGAACTAGAAACTGATTGTTTCTAGTCTTGCCTACGTATTTACCTGAAAATAGGTCAACCACGAAAATAGGTCAACCCCTATTTATTGAACCCACCGAGAATAAAAAAAAAATAATTCAAATATAGGTCGACCTTTTTTTTTTTTTTTTAGGAACAGGGAAAGTTAGGGCAAAAGAAAGAAAGAAACCTTTATTTACAGCACTCTCAGCTAAATCGCAGGGCGATGCCAAAAACTTAATCGTCGTCAGAACTTCTGGACATGTCATCGTCGTCCGAAGCTTCGTCAGCTTGGTAGACATCCTCGCAAATTCGCAACAATACCTCACTGACACCGTTGTAAAATGAAGACAAGAAGAAAGAAGGTGGAGACGGGCGAAGCGACGACAGACCAAATACAAATACGCGAGCAACGCCGGGAGTCGCCGTGAGCAACACGCGAGCCGCCGCAAACGACAAGCTAAAGTAACCTCCGCTTTTTTTTTTTCTTTTTGTGTGCATTTGCGAGGGAGAAGTTTGGAGGGCAAGGTGCACCGTGCATCGCGTCTCTCTCTCTCCCCTTTCCCCTTGCCCAGCGAGGGGAACGCTACAGGCGCGATGGCGAAACCCGACGCTCGAGGGATGTGCGCGAGCGGCGGCCACGGCGGGGGGTGCTGTCGGTTGCTGCTGTTTCGGTTGTTTTCGTGCACCAAAAGCTTTTTGAAACAAGAAGCGGCGCGGCTCTACGGCAACGCCGGCTCGGTGATTGATAGCTCCATGCCCTCGGTAGGGTCGCAAAATTTGGTCGCGAATGTAGGTCGAAATTCTTTGATCACGATTATAGGTCGACCCTTAATTTTTGACAACATTTCCGAGAAAAAAAAGGTTGACTTATATTCGAATAAATACGGTATATAAGCCCTTTCGTTGTCGAATAAATTTCAGCTGTGTTTGAGACTTTGTGTTTGTCCGTCCCTTCTCGTCCCAGTCTCAAAGGTTTTAGTCAAATGTTTAACCACCACCAGCTCATTTGCGCCCTAACCTTTTGTTTATTAGAAACTGATTGCTTCTGGTCTAGAAACTCCAGAAACTGATCGTTATAAGTGGTACATCATTATATGTGGTATCGTTAAAAGTGGATTGCACTGTAGTGTCTTTGTTCAGCGTTGCATCTCCTCATCTCGTTTATGCAGGTTCCCAGACTACCTGGTCATTCACAACAATTCGTCGTCCAGCCAGGCACACGACCTGGGTGTTCGGAGCAAAGCTCCTCACTCTTTGGAGTGATCAGCGACATCCACTTGCTCGCAGAGTCTGACTTCCTGGTCTGCACCATGTCTTCGGGGGTGAGCAGTTGGCTGGGGTCGTGATATGTGACCGGCTTTTGATAGAGCCACGAAAGAAACCACATGTAGAGCATGAGTTCTCAAACTGGGCTCCCAGGAACCTTGGGGTACCCTGAAACGCCTGGTCAGCACCCTCTGGGGTTTCCCGAAACACCCTCTGGGGTTTCTTGAAGCACCCTCTGGGGTTTGCCGAAACATCCAAGTCGTATCGATCGTCCCTACCCCTGAATGAAGTTTTTTTACCAATTCAGGCTACATTTGAACATCTTTAGTGCCATGCGTCGAGACATAGCTATGAACCAAACATGGCCCAGTGCGTGCTTTATTGGTAATAAAGTCTGTAGGATTCTCTACTACTTCGAGTGTAACAATGCAGAAGGGACCAGGAGTTCCTTGACTCTCTTTCTTAGGCAAGGCATTCCTCAAGATTCAAGAAGCTTAAGGACCCCTTATACAGAACATGGGTTTTCAAACTGGATTTCTCAGAGCACCCTCACGGGTTCTGGAAACCCTTAAATTTCCTCAACCGTTCTCCAACTAAAGTGTTTTTACAGTTTAAATATTATTTCAACTGTATATTAGAAAAGAGGCGAAATCGGTTAATTAGATTAATTTATTCTCTATTCTGGTACGTGAATAGCAGAAGTAAGGGAAGAAAACTGTTCAACAGCTTAACGGATGCGTAGTAACGTCTAAATCTAGCTATGCAGCAGCAGCATACGAAAGCTTAACAGAGCACATAATACAAAATAAACTGCCTTTCACTACTGCATTAGCTAAGTTGACTAAAAGTTCTAATTAACTTGCGCTGCAACCCTAATATGATCTAGCCGTGACAGGAAATATTGGTAGAAATATTCGTAGTGGTGGCGCTCAGGGAGGGAGAAATGTCACCCTTGATACAAGGCTTCAAACTGAACTGGAAGCGAGTCGAGGGTGCCCATGACGTCGATCCCTCTGGCTTTGCCAACACGGCAATCCACGTGTCCTCATCACAGGTGGCGTCTGGCAGTGTGGGTGCAAGTCGCAGAGTGGAGGAACTCAACGTCACTGGCGCTCTGTTGCCCCCGTTACTTTTGTTCGAAGCTGTGCACAAGAATTACATTTTTGGCCCTGGCAGCACCTGCGACAATTTTACTAGATATTAAATTTCACGCCCGGTTAGATCATACTGAGTGTTAAACGTCTGTTCTCCAACTACATTATGCCTCCAAAAACGAAAATTTAGAAAGTTAATGAAATATATTTGTTAATTAGCTACCATAAAGTTCCAGAGAACGCTCGCCTCAGTAGAGGTCGCCCATCCCGCTTTTCTGGCTAAATGTCTGTAACATCAAGAATTCAAAACCATCGCCCACCCCTGATTTCCGTACGGACGTCACGCAATGTCCGACGGGAATCGCATCAACTGTGAAATTTGCTGTACCGGCACGTCAGACAGAGCGAGTTTAATACAGGATTACCGCGTTTTTGTCTCGCGATCTGCGTAGTGCGATCTCGAGTTTCCATTAACTTGAGTCCCGCGTGCACCCTATATATTAGCATTGTGGAAATACTGATTTCAGCATGCGTTCGTGATCTGCTGGGTATTAGTTCCAGTAACATGACGAGTTTGTAGCGACTTCGTGCCTTTTGTCCGCGATCTACAAGTCCGAGCATCGGCTCCTCGTGACAGGCAAGTTTGTAGCGGGTTTCCGCGTGTTTATTGCATCGTGAAACGCGAATTTACGGTGTCACGTCACTGCGTATCAGTTTCCGCATCATAGTTTGTAGCCTGTTTTTGATAAAGTTTTGCTGTAGGCGCTCTAAAAGATAGCCCACCTCAATGTTTTTCACCATTTATCTCTTCATTTTGGGTGGGCGTTCTTTCGTGAACTTTACGGTAACTAAATAACCAACTTTGCCTTTTTTCTAGTGGCCCCCATGGCCTCCAACTTAGTCCCCTGGGCTAAATTAGATGAAAGTTCCCATTCTTAAAGCATGAAATGCTTTTTAACAACACCCCCCCCCCCCAATACCAAAATGTTTGTCTGTCTCTCTGTTTGTATGTGCATTTCCTGCCATATTTAGCGGGAAAATTTACGGCACGTGACCTTAAGTACCGATTTAGTTTCCCCTCTAAATTTAGTGAGAAATTTGGTGTCATGTGACCTGATGTTACCAGACCTACAGACCAATTCAGTTTCACTGCTTAAGTTAGCAGGGAAGTTGATGTCACGTGACCTGACATCACGAGACCTACAGACGCTTTCAGGCAACTTTGCATGGGTGCCGCCATCTTGGCATCACATGACCTGTCCACCATTGCCGGTCTCTTCTTTCCCTCTGCTGCACTACGTTTAGCACTGCATACTGCACTTTGCCAGTCACCGCTGCGGTGTTATATACGATGCACTTAAACTGTGAATGGGTCGATGACACAAGATTATAGCCTATACTTCAGAGACCTTGTAAGTTTATCACATTTGTTACGTTTTTGTTGGAAATAAGGTAGGTAGTTACCGAGTGCAACTTCTGCAAATGTCGAGTTGACACAGCAAGACTAGTTGCAGTCTTATCCATTGCTGCATGTGCATACTGTACTCGTCGCGGCAGTGGCGTCACTAGGGTCAGCGGCACCCGGAGCGGTGGCCTGCCACGACCCACCCGCTCGTTGCCCGTTGCAACGCCCCCCCCCCCCCCCCCAAGTGCTGCACCGAAGGCGGTCTCCCCTACCCCCGCCCCACCCACCCCACCCCTAGTGACGCCACTGTGTCGTGGTATTGTTTCTTGCTGCATTTGGGCACTTTAATCAGGTAGGAGTTTTGGCAAGCGAAAACTTGGCTACCAGCTGACGGTCTTGGCTGTCGCTGGGGCAGATTGCCTGCTGTTGCTCGTCACACCGCTCAGTTGTTGTAGTAGATCCCTAGTAAACTCCACACCCGGGAGTCACTTGTATGCGGTCTTTGGCGCTGCGGCTCGCCGGCTCATCAGAGAACATACCTCGTTCGATGTTCGGTGCATCGGAATGAGTTAAAGCAGACAACCTATGCTTTGGGTAGAAAGTCTGGCGCGAGGGAGTAATCTCTAATTTGCGAGCGCGGTTTGAGAGAAAGTGCTGCCAGTCCCGTCTTAAAGATGCCCTGCTCGGGTAATCCAGTATGAATCGATGCATCGAAAACGGCACCATGCACGGAGAGTCCATGTGCTTCAGCGGAACATGTTCAGTGCACACAGTGCAGTTCCAGATCTGTGTCGCCACTGCAGTTTTTGCGACCCACTACAGAGCACGTCTTGCCCGTTGGACGCCATTTACATGTACCACTGAGGTCACTCAATTGTCGCACAAACACCCGCAAGCGAGGTAGGCGCAGGCTATGCTGGCCGAAATACGGGCCGGCAATGACGGCCTGGGAGCGCGCCGACTGGTGGTGGCTCGGTTAACTGATGCACTGAAAGCGTCTATAGGCCAGATCAGTATTTACGCTAAATTTAGTGGGAAAATTAATGTCATGTGACCTATACACCATTCAGTTTCCAGATAAATTGAGTGGGAAAATTGGCATCACATGACCTTCGTACCAAGTCAATTTCTCTGCTAAATTTAGCTCGGAAATTTATAAAAATATACCGTTAATATCTCGAGAGACAGCCCACCTAAACTCGGGAGCAAATCGGACTAAAATAAGGAGTAGGCTAACTTTCGGTGTACAATCAAGAAAAGCTAAAAAAACCTTTTTGTTAGATCATGTTATCCCATCAAACTTGTTATCGCGGCGAAAGACAATGAAGCAGAGATCACTGTACTTGCCAGTCAGCAATGTATCCTGCTAGCCGAATTTATGCCGAGGTCATCATTAATTTGAACAATATCATTACTAGGAGTGGGCTATCTTTTGGTGTTTAAAAGAAAATAGCAAATCCAGCCAAAAATCGAGGTTGTTTATTTTTCGGGGTGGGACATCTCGGGATATTACTGTAGGTTCTTCACTCTCCGAAATCGACTGTTTAATGACCTAAGTAAATTTAAACGATCGCTTATTAAATGCTGCATTTCACGCATTATAAAACAAAAACAAAAAGTTGGTCATCTTTTTTTTTTTTAATTCTGGTTTTGTTAGGAAGAGAATTTCTGTATGTTATGGATGGAGCTTCCTCTTTGCCGCACCTGCGTGAACTGAATGCCGCCTCCCACTGTCTGCAGTTCTGCCGGGTGGCCTACGAGCTGATGCAGGCCCGTCACCCCGACGCGTCACTGATGGCCGCCTCCCTGGACGTGGAGTACTTCTATGCGTATGTCCCCTTCCCTCCCCGGAGGACGCTCCAGCCCAACGTGCCCAGCTTCGCCAGCGAGCTGGGATGGTCCCGAGCCGGGCGTGCTCATCGAGCGGCCAGGGACCTTCGCATCACTCGACGAGGCCAAGTTCAAGAAGAACGCCGACGGCTTTGTCGCGGGCGCATCGCGAAGCACGCCGCACTGAAGCAGATGACCGTCTTCCCGGTCTTCAAGACCGTGCAGACGTACAGGGTTGCTAACTACAGCGCCTTCAGTACTCTGCCTCCATCCTAGCGTGAAGCTTGGGCGGGATGCAGGGCCAGTCGGGGGTAGATGGGCAGTCTTCTTCGGCGTTCGCCGCCGGGCATTTTATCCGAAGCGTCGTCCGGCGTCAAAGGCGGGCCCTACCCGTGGCCTCTCTGGGGTGAACGTCGGTGCCTGGAGTGCGCCTCTTCAATCGTGGTTCCTCGATTTCCGCCAGACGACGTCGTAAAAAGCGTCGTGCTGTCGCCTGCCGTGATCTTGGGATCGGCACGATGGCGCAGGCGGATGTGTGCGGACGCGAGTTAAGTCGCAGGTCGCTCTCCATCTTGGAAGTCCTCAAAAGCTTTGGCAGCCAGGAGATGGGATGCGGCCAACTGCCAGGATCGCGGCGTCGGAGAGCATGACACGCCGGCTTACATGACGTCGTTTGTTGCCACTTTGGAACCGCTTTCAATGCATGGGCGACCAGTTGGAGTCTCGTTTTGGCCATTGTAGCACGGCGTAAAGAGGCGATTTCGTCCTTCGGAATCATTGGCCGAGAACGTGGCGCCGTCAAAACGTGCTGTTCCGACGGGACTTGGTTTTCTTTTGGCGGGTAAGCTTGGGAGGAGCTAACTGAACGGCGAATTCCGGTGATAATTATGGGGTGAACTAGGAGTGATTTTTTTCTAGTTTTCTTCTCTTTGCAACCAGAGACAAACTCCTTTTTTTTCGTCGGCGGGTTGTGACTGGTATCAGCAGCATTTCCTGCATTCTTCTTTGGTGTAGAGTAGTCTCTCTTTTTCTTTTGTACTGACACACTTCACTTGACTCCCTCTACCTCGCACTCGGCATATCTTGGCTCAAAATCTTTGCCAATTGGTCAGGGATGTTTAGTGATGCGCTCGTCAACCGTAGTTCCCCTCCGCATTCCCTCGCCACGAGAGCATAGGTGTGTAAGCTGCCCAGATTCATTTTTGCATGGAAACATTTCCACAGAAGTTGCTGAAATCTTCTGTATCTTTCATAAATTCATCTGTAGCCACCAGACTGCTGGCCCTTCACGGGTTTTGATCCAATACGGGTTTTGATCCAATGGCAGAATAACTGACAGGCAGATGAGACAGCTGATAAAAACATGTAGCCTTTGTTGTCTATGACCTTCGAGAAAAAAAACGAGAGAGAGAAAGAAATGCACACTGACCACTTTTGGTCTCCACACGTATCGCCTGCTCGGCAAGGTTAGTGCTCCAAAAAATACCCTTACAATTTGCCATGACTCAAATCAGTGTGTCACAATTTATTTTTAGTGTTTTGTTTGTGGGACTTTGAGCTGTAGCTATGGAGTGCGACACTGTGTGCTGCTACGATTAGATTCCCCGGTGCGTGCTCGTGTGAAAAGAAACCAGATTGCAGTAGGGGTGCACAAACTTTTATTGTGGCATCAGTGCTGGGTTAAGTAAAAGTGCAAAATGCAAGAGCACAATAACTAGTACATAATTTTCTACTCTATGGAATGTGCCTACCTCATGAAATGTACCAAGGATGGCATTCTAAGTAATTCACTCGGGTGTAGTGATTTTTATTCTTATGCTGAACAAACAAAGAGCTGCAGGCCAATGGCAAATAAGGAAGATGTGTACAGACTTTAGGAGAATTTTGTCGCTCTGGATGGACATAGAACTGGGTCCCTTTGAGTGAACACAGTTCTTTGAGGACTTTGTATGCCCCTTTCCTGGGTGGAAGGCTTCATGATTTAATTTTCTTCTGTTTCATTCTATCAATGTACATCTAGGCATCGACGTGAATGGACAATATAACTTCAGTACTTTCCAATTCCTTGCTATGTGTTTAAGCAAGTTGGAAAGGAGTTTTCAGGGTTCTCTCACTGGAGTGGTTGTGCACAGTGTCATCAGCTCAGGTATTGCAGATTGAAATGTTTAAAGTCATCTGAAAAATTGTTGACACCTAAATCATCACCCCAAAATATTTTGTGTTAATTGTGAGATTAATGAAGAAAAGTTGCACAATGTTCATGTCACAGGTGCGGTGTTATGTTTAATTGACATAGCTATTAAGCTTGCTGAAAGCAGTCTATGGTATGAGCAATCCTGTGGCCACGCTATATATCAGTTTCTTTCCCACACTGTACGTTGCGTTGCAGTGATTTCAAAGCTTTCGTAAGTGAGGGATGTTCCTGGTCAGCTCTGTTAGTCTTCTACGAATGGCCGCGTAGACCATTTGTGAGTACAACAGCTACACTGTAGAACAGGTGCTGCCCTTAGTTTGCTTTAAATTTCAGAGTGAACCAAAGCACAGAAACGTTTTGCTAGGCTGGCTCGAGCAAATATGCAACCCCGATCGCGCAAAACAGATCTATATTTCTGTTAGTAAATGGGTGCCTACTAAGGTTGTGCAAGGTTGTGTATTGGAGTATACATTTTAGAACGCTTGGTTGCAGCAATTTTTTGCTTTGTACACAAATCTGGATCATTTTTCAAGTTCTGTAAAGCCAGGGTCACACTGAAACTTTATCAGAACAGGTATTCACTCCGGTCACAAGGCATTGCATGGAGAACGAAAAACAAAAACAGGTTGTTTTATCTTTTTGTTTTGTTTTGCAAAGGTGTTTACTGTTGGCTTTAATGCATTTCAAAAGTCTGACAACTACAGTTACTGTCAGCTTGAGAAACGCGGGCGTGGGCTTATTACGTTCACGCCTCCTGCCTCGTGATTGGTCCCCCGCGCGTTTTCGTCGGCCGGTGCTGCGACCTCATTGGCTGCAGAGCAGTAACAAGGCGCTCGGGACCCACCAAGCCCTTCGTTTCTTAAGCTTTCCGTGACTGCAGAAAAATGTGTCGCTGAGGTTGAAAGTTTTGAGAATTGTCAAGTTTATTCCTCTTCCTGCGCCACCTCTGTCGAAAATGCACTTCCTTACTATGACGCGCTTTTGGGGTCAGCACCAGGGGAAGTGAAGACAGGAGGGATCAGAATGCGGCAAATCGCTGTGCCTCAGCGGCGCAGCGTTTCCGGAGCTCCTAGGGCTCGTTTCATGGCATTTCTAGACAGGGACGGTGTTTTGACTTTTTTATGTTATCCTGCTTGCTGGTAGTGATTTTGATAGGATTGTGTTCATAGGCTTGTTCCCCATGAGAAAACCGTTAGGTTCCAGCGTCAGATTCCAGCGTGACATTTTGCACATGGGGGCCACTAGCCCTAGGTAGGGCCCGTAGGAATGTCATGATGTCACGGTCATGTGACACTTTGGCGTCATGTGACAGTGACACATGACTAATGTCAGTGTCGCATGACATGATTTCATGTCATGTGACATGACTTTATGATTTCGATATGACGTCTTTCGATGTGAGTCGCGTGACTTCCGATGTTACCTGACATTGCACACACACAGCATGTGCCCAGCTCATTTGCAACAGATTCTGTGCACCTCTAGGTGTATCGGATATGATAAGGCACACAGATTTCTTTTATTGGCGAGGAACATAACTTCTTTTTTTTGTTAGATGAGCAACTGTGATGTCTTGTGCAGCTAATCAAGCTAATTAAGGTTGTCATTCTTTCTAATCGATGGTCTCGTTTCCCACTTCCCAACCTGCATAAGAGAAGGAAAATTAAGGAAGGGGAGGGGATGTGCAAAACCAACAAAAAGCCTCTGTCACACCTTAGGAGAGTACTGACGATCAATTTCTACAATGGGCTCTTTAATTCTTTGCTAAAGGAAAACACGTTGAAGGATGCTGCCGATGATGTCCAATGAGATGTACCTCGACGGTAACTTGTCGGACTTCGATAAGCCAGTGGTGGTCACAGTGCTTGCACTAGAGTTCACTTTGAATTTATCAGTTGATTCCTTGGATATATGATTGCAGTTTATATATAACTAAGTTTCGTGTTTGTTTCGTCTAGAAATGTGTATACTGGTAATGCTGGCTGGTACCAACATATGATACACCAGGATGCTTCTGTTTTTTATGTTTCCTCATTCTTTTATGAGATTACTAGTCACATTTTATTCTGTATCACTTTGCTGATGTTATGCATCACACAACTTGTCTGTATAGATCAACACGCGGCCCTGACGTCACGCCGCTGCGGTGGCGCTGTTGACGGCACCGCGCATGCGCAGTGCTCACACCGGGTGTGGGCAAGAGCCGGCTTGTTTGTAAACAGCGTGTCGGTCTATAGCTCACAACGGTTTCTACTTTGCCTTGGTTGTTTAACGTGTAGCTTTGCTGGACTACAGGTTGTAATGGTTTTGATAACTTTGTTGTTTAACTTGTAGCTGCTAATGAAGGAATGCATATTCAGTTAGTGAGCTCAAAACTTGTGCATTGTCTATGCATTCAGAAGGGGAAGTGATTTCCTTTCAGATGGTCACAGCACCTTCTTTGTATACTATAACCATTTCTGAAAGTGTGCATATAGATAGCTCTGTATGTTTTTATGTTTTGTTTCTTTTAATAGTTTTTTACACGTGATACATAGGTTGCCTCTAATTAAAATGTTAATTGCAAAAATATTTTTTCTGAGGTTGTGAATTGCCTTTGTATTTAGCAAGACATTTCCCAACGTGGTAAGACGGTAACTTTTAGTGGTGAACATTGCTCTTACTAGTCACATATGCTTTGGTGATTCAATTGAGCTTGTTGGTGTTGCAACTGAATTGATATAGTAGATCACTGGTTAATGAAATACCAGAGGGTGAGCCTATAGGTTTCTATCGCAGTGTTAGCTACGGAGAAGCTTTGTGCAAGAGCAGTGTTAACCCTTTGGAATTTGCTTGTCACACCGCTTTCTTCCAGCAGAGCAGTTAGAGACTATCGCTTTTCAATTGTCTGTGCCTTATAGATCAGTCTAGAATCTTATGTTTGTCAGACGTGTCCTCGTTACATCGCCAACTTTCTGCTGGTGTGTAGAATGTCTGCTAGTCCATCCTTGCGAAGCAGTGGCATAGCCAGGAATTTTTTTCAAGGGATGGGGGGGGGGGGGGGGGGGCGTTGAGGCAATGTTTCTTAAAAAATAAGGTTGTAGCGCTCTTGCTGTAACGTCGCGAAGGAAGGCCATCGGGGAGCGCGTCGAAGCGAAGGCAACGTGCATGGATCGACTGTTGTAACACACTTTTAGTCACATACGCGTGTCTTATTAGCTAAAATGAAAGCTGCACATAGCAACGGGTCTAGAAAACATTTTATTACACAGGCAAAATACTAGACCGCTAAATAATCTATACGAAATGGTACGAGGTATGCATATAAGATGTCTAGAGAAAAATGTGATTGTTTTAAAGGGATAC
>JAZHYW010039993.1:0-30769 GCA_037355805.1 Ixodes ricinus
ATTAAAGAGCTGTTTTTCAACGATACTTTAATGTCTCGATATTACGATTATTTTTAGATGTTAGTTAATTATTTAGCTTTTAATAGAACACAATCTTTAATATTGAAACAAATATTTTTCGAGTTATAACCTCCCATCGCCCACGATATTTTACGTGAGCGTTCGGTTGGATGTAATAAATTAAAAAAGTAAGCAACGAACTGTACAAATAATGTATGCTTTAAAATAAAAAAATAAAGTTTAAAAGGGTATTTTTTTATGGCGCTATAAAAACGGAATCACGTCAACTAATCAAAATAACGAGACATTAAATTATGAAGCATCCTTCGATATTACATTTTCCAAAACTTCCATCTTGATATATTACACGTTAAGAATGTTATAAGACCTCAAACTTTTCCCATTCAGTTACGGCAAATGGCAGTTTCTTAATATAAAATACAGATGGCGACACGTGTTCGACAACAGCTTTATGTGCATTTTTCCGTCGTGTGCCGCTTGGAACGCCACGTGAAAGACAGAAAAAACGCCAGAAGTCAGGGTGTCAGATGCCTGGATGCCCGGAGTGGGCGAGCCAGAGATGTCAGAACAACAAGCGCGAGGCTGCGGGTGCACCACAGCTGCTTTTGCGCGCGTTCTACTGTGCGTCGGTACACATGCCCAACGCGATCCAAATGAAATGGGCGCCATGTAATGCATTCTGCCATTTCAGAGTCCGCCACGAATGCGAAAACATTTTAATCTTTTTATCACTTGCAAAAATCATTTTCGCAATCAAACTATGCTTGTAGGAATGACTTGACTATATTTTGTTTCAAAAACCTCCTCGGTGGCTCTTAAGTAACAATGATATTAAAATAAAACATAAAACATTAAATCGTCTTAGTGTCTCTGAGCCAACGCGCTGGCCCATGAATCCATATTTCTCGAAATTAAATATTGGCCAAGGTGCCCACAATCCGATGGAGGCCAATCTGAGATTTCGGTTGCACGTGAAAAGATCTCCAATTAGTCAAAATAAATCCGCAATATTTTTTTTATTGGGGCTTTTTAAGTGATTTTTGTTGGTTTGGCTTGTGAAACCCTAAGATCTGAATATTTGCTGTGCTTTACCTTAGTTCGGTGCGCAGCCAACGCTACGGGCTGATGAAGCCTCGGAAGCAGCGCCAAGAGCGCGAGGCTAAGCTGTTCGTTCTCTTTCTGTGCCTATGCGGTCGGGCTAAACTAGAGCAACTAAATAACCTACGCTTCCATACACATCTCGATGCTTAAAATGATGGTTGTCAGTTATCTGAAGCTTTATCTGAAATCACAGGAAACGCTTTTCCGTCCTCCACACTTGTTTAAACACTTCGCGACAAAGCAAAGCAATATTACGTGAGCTTCCTGACACCGAAACTAATGCTGAGAAAGTCGCACTCTTGAATTATGACGATAGGCAGTCGCGATTGATCTGTTACTAACCACCAAGATGGCAGCGTCTACAACAATATCGGGGGAAAAAGTGCCGATACTCTAAGCGTACCTCATTTGGTTTAGCTCTCAGGCTAAACCAAGTGCGGTAGGGGATCGTTGGCCGAGTGGGTTCTGGCAGCGCAGATCAAAGCACCTGGAGAAATTCTCGAGCGCGAGCTCCATGCAAAGCACGGAGCTCACGCTGCAGAACCTGTAGGAACTAAAGCCCTCGATGTATTTACGTTGGTCTTTCAAGTAACTTCAAATGTGCCAGTGCACAAGGCCCGTCTCCCGAGCGGCCCTTGGAGGCAAATGGAGGCGCGGCACTAAAATGACTGGCCCTTGAAAGCGAATGGCGGCGGAGCACCTACTTGTGGCACGTGTATTGCGCGTTTCCACAACAAAGGTTGGCGGTACTTGTAAAAAACGCCTTTATCAAGGGGCTTTAGCAGGGAACCTGGGTTCAGTTGTCCATCTTCATCATGTATCTTCATCCTGCGATCGTGTACCACATATACTTTGTAACGCACGTTAAAGACGCCGAGCTAACAGTTGTACTGCACTTTTTATAATCTTCAACCGGTAACAATGTCGCCCTACGAAACTGCTGCTTTCTAAAAAACTAACGACTAATTTTGAATGCGCCGTTACATTTCATTTTTAATGTAGGTTCACGTGTTCGCGTTTTTCTTTTGTCTGCATTCTTTATTATGCAGCTCTTACCTATGATGAAACAGACTATAGTTGTCGGACTTCTGGAAAAATATTATACAACAAAATGTCACGTTAACGCAAAAGACAAAAGAAAAAAACACATAGGCGCACTTAATAAAAATATCTGAAATAATTGAATTGATTATAATTGTGTTTTCAAAGGTTTGAGCGCACCAAAAGCTATAAAAGCGAGCCCGATGCTTTGGATGGTGCGCTTGTTCACTGGAAGTGTAGTTCAGGGCAGTATGCTCGCACTTGTATGTTCCGCTTCGCTCGCACGATAAAACCAAATAGTTACTGGTAATGTATATAGGGAAACAAAGCTTACCTTCTGTATGTGTGCAATGCCCTCAGTTTTCGCGTGATTACACGCTTGTTGATCAATATTGTTTTCGCTTCCCACTGCAATAGACCATTTGCTGTCTTACCCAAGCATCAAGGAGAATGCAGGGATTGGTGTTCCACGCGCCACACGCGCACGCCTTTCCTGTATAAAAGATTCGAAGTAAATAACCAAAAGAAAGCATTGACGAACGCGCGTGCAAGATGCCATTTGTTTTAGGTTTTTGCTTTGGAAAAGTTACTACTGCTGAGGCCAGCACGTGCGGCGCGTGGAACACCAATCCCTGCATTCTCCTTGATGCTTGGGTAAGACAGCAATAGGTCTATTCATTTCGTGCTGTTTTGTGTGCTACATGCATTGGAGACCAAGGTAACGCAGGAGCATTCTATTTCGCGGATTGTAAAATACCTGTGCAACTTGCCACGTGTGCCACAATTAATACAAAATATTCTAAGCTTCACATGTGACCGCTTGCCTGAGTAAATATTGTTGTTTTTCAAGAACAAATGCGATTGAAACCACGTGGGAAAAACTCGTTCTAAGCACGCGGCCGTCGGCATGCAGTGAATACTCATAATCGGCGCCGAGATGATCGGTAGCTGTCATCAGGTGGAGTTTTTCAATCAACCCAGAGTTAGAATGTTTCCTTCATTCTGTTGCATTCAATCAAGAGACAGCTTACACAAAATCTGAGGGTAATAAAGTACTATGAGCATTCAAACATAACGGCAGTATATCATACATGTGTACAAACTTTAGCTTTTGATGCACTCTTAGCTTTTGATACGCTCACCACTAGGGTAAAATGTAGGGCTGTTTCATTCTTAGTCAGCGTACCATGTGCGTGCTTACACTATATTTTATACAGCGTCAAACTCTACCCGTTTGCATCTTTTTCATTTATGCACACCACTACTTGCGCGCATAAATCACCAAAGTAAAACTGGTACAAAATGTCCCCCCCAAAAAGTTGCAGATTTTTGTTTTTTTTTTTTACCGCAAAAATAAACTACGCATCGCCTAACGCTCATTCTCAGCCCAAAGGTAGCGCAAGTTCACAACGAGATGCCAAAATTTCATCCCGAACGGACACCTTACTCAAAAGTTATGTGATTTTCTGAAAATTTTAATGGGAAAATGGAGCCCGTTTTGCCCGTTTTCGGTTTCTGGTGCCATAGAGCCCCATGTATTCGAAAATTCCGTCGAAATTCCGTCGAAAATTCCGTCGAAAATTCCATTTTCCAATTGAACTTTCCAGAAAATCACTTATAACTTTTGAATAAGGTATAGGATCGGGCTGAAACTTTGACATCTGGTTGTGGCCTCTAGTGCTATCTTTGGGAGGAAAATGAGCGTCCGGCAATGCCTAGTTTATTCTTGCAATAAAAAAAAATTTAATTTTTTGTGACACGTTGTGCATGGCTTAAAGTCTTAAACTATGTGCAAAAGCTATCCACAGCCGCAGAATCTTTGCCTGGCCAGTCATTGCATTTATCACTGAGCTCGTACTAAAATTAATTATTATCATTTATTGCTGTGAGTGAATTATTAACCTCGGCATTTTTTATTATGACTCCCGCATCAGTCCTACTTTGGGTTTACCAAACTCAACATCTAAACCTGAGTGTCATTTTTTGTGTTTTCCAGGCTCGTGGTTTCGGTCAAAATAAACACCCAGCTACCTATATGAGACACCTGGCCGCCCAAAAAGTAGTTCCGTCGTTTTGATTTTTTAGGTAGTTATTTCCTCAAGCTAGAATTTTGGAAACATAAGTCTATCACGTCATCACGTTTTCCTGGAAATCCACAAAGAGCCAGACATATGCACGACAAAAGGGCTGGCCCGTCATATTGCTGCCTGCAGAGCAGAGAAAGCAACACTCGGTCATAAACTTCTAGAAGATTCGCGTTCATTCTTGCACCAGACGTAACTTTCGCCCTGCTTTCTTCTTGAAAATGCCAGTTCCTCTTCTCCCTCGCCCCGAGCGCGCGACGCTCGAACCTTCTTTGCCGAACTTCCGAGATAGTGACGCACTGTAGATAGTAGATAAGCAGCTGCCCGCGACCTTGTCGAGTCAGTCTCGCTCTCGCTCTCTGTTGCGCTGCCGAATCGCCGCCTGCTTTTCTACTGCCTCGACGCTTTTTTTTACTTTTTTTGTTTATCACAAGTTCACCGATTAAACCTTTATTTTTCAGTTCACTGTTCGTCCTCTCGTCACCTTTATTCGTGACAATATAAATCTGATCACATTAAAATATGTGTAATTGGCCTCTGAAATCTCCGATGTTTTACATTTTTTTTTTGCATTTTACATTTTTCAACGCATCAGTGGTTTTGTTGTGCATGTGTCTCGCCATTTGGCTCAGGACGATTTTCGCGTTTTGTTCTGCCCACATTTGCTGGACACGTGAGCTCGGAGCGCAGGGCAACTGGCCCTCTTGCACGAGAACTGTCGCACATCGTGCGCGTTCCAAAGAAAGCTCGTGCAGAGAAAATCAAGCAAGGGACCAGGGATGATCAATTTCAGGGATATAGAAAAATAACCCACTGTATCGAAGCGCCACCACACACGGTTTCTCGCCTTGGTGTACAGGCCTGGAAGACGATCTCACCGCCATCTGTTGTTTCAGAACCACACTAACCAAGGGTGGGGTTGCACCTTAAGTCATGGAGCCTCGCTTTCATTAAGAAATGTCTGTAGTTCACATGACCGCTGCTGCTCTTCTAAAACCTAGGGTGCCTTCTATGTGCGCTTTGCTTAGGGTGGAGACATCTGGCCATTTTGTGCCACACTTTTATTTTTATTTTTTGTTCAGAAGCGCGTGAAAGAGCGTGCCCCGGCACGCGTTTGTGGCGCTGACTGTGCTTTAGCGACATTTTGTTTTCGTCGATTTATTTGTATTTTACCCGTCAGCGCGTGCCGTCGGCATCGGGTACTACAAAGGGTGGCATCGCCCTATACTTTATCTCACGCTTAGCACGGACTAACTGCGAAGGCTGTGCAAGCGCGAGCGGTATAGCTTCGACTGCTTGACTGGAGCACTCGCTGCACGAGCGCTCGTGCAGTAGCCGAGGCTTCATCCAAAGCAACTAGCTCGGGCTTTTGGCACGCGCGGCTAACAATAGTCCATGCTAAGGTGAGACGGAAGTATAAGTAGAAGGACATTGAGGCACCTTACTAAAACATTGCCGCTCCTCTTCTCGGCTTTTTCTCTGTCCTTTTCAGCGACGTCAAGAGGCGAGTCTGCGAACTCGCTGAAAGCATTCGGACCGTCGTCCGCAAGGTGATTCCCTGCGACGTCCTGAAGCCAGGAGTGCTTCCGGAGGAGCACCGCGAGTCCTTCGACGCCGTGCTGTGCTGCAATTGCCTGGAGGCGGCGGCGCAAGACCACGCGTCCTATCGTCGGCTGGTGTGCAACGTGGCGGGTCTAGTGAAGCCTGGCGGTCTGCTTATCTGGGCCGGAGTGGGAGGCATGGCGATGTACCCTGTGGCAAACGAGGAATTCCCTATGGCAGACGTGACCGAAGAAGTCATCAAGGAGGCACTGACGGATGCAGCCTTAAAAGTAGAAGTATATCGCACTAAAATGTACGACGGCGACGACGAGGAGGCGCGACGCAAGAGATTCGGGTTTGTGGTTGCTGCTCGTAAAGCGTAAATAAAGTTGAGGTGCCTGTATGGTTGCCGGTAAATACAGATGTTTGTGTGTACCTTTTAGACTGGATTCAAGAAAAATACCTCTTTATGTTCTGATGAAATTATTGTCCGATGTTCCTGTTTCGCTTGCAGCAATTTTAGATGGAAGCTGCGAATTCACGGGTCGCCAGTCGAAAATATAAAAAAAGAAATGTCACCTTTGCATAAGCCTTCAAACCAGTTCTAAGTCGGCAAAGAGCGCCAGTTTCGTCAATCTCTCCGCCATCTGTCGGCTTCACAGGCCAAACATGCCGATTCCCACGCTCAGGTGGCGTCAGCAGCGCCATTGACACTTTTTGGCCCAACCACATGGCAAAATTTAACGTCCATGACGTCGAATGTCATTCTGATTGCGATTAACAATAATCCTGGTCCCTGACGCACGCAATATTTATTGCCTGTAAATGTCACGATGATGATTGTCTACTGCGATTTTTAATAAAATGTTCACGGTGCAACTTAACCGCAAGGAGGTTTGTGCGTGACACGGACGCTGTGACGCGTTACGCACTTTCACGTGACACAATGATACCACAATTTGTAGTGTGACGTGACTTGACGTTAAAGGGGCAATGCAACGATTTTCGTACTTTGCGAAAAAACAGCTTAGAACGGATCCCTGACGTTAATGACCTGTGAAACACCCGTTCTTTTTTTCCACACGCAATCGACGTCGCAGAAAGAAAAAGAAAAACGAGCAGCGTTCACCCCCTCAATAGACCGATCTCACCAAGCTTTCCACGCATGCGTGACGCCGCCATAACTGTAGTTCTTAGGAGGCAGACGCCAGTTCACGAGACAGCTCATGCCGCCTTGTGCTCTGCTCGCGCAGACCTCCAGCAGGGTTGTCGCGCGTGCAGAAAGACTACAGCTCCCACGATGCATGTGGGCAGCGGTGGCGTACTCAAACTAGCTGGTGAGATCGGTCTATTCGCAGCCAGAACAAGCAGCCACGTAATCTAGAGCCGATTATATGCTGCCAATGTTGATCATAGCCACGCGCTGGGGTTCGCAAGGCGCAGGATACTCGCTGAGTTCCGGACATTGTTATGGTCGGGCTGTTGTCGTCATTGCAGCGATTGGACACGGGCCGCTACGTAGAATGCTGCTCGAGCTATCGATTATCACGAGCCCAAATCGAGCGCCCACGCAATGCTCGGGTCGAATCTATGAGCCGAATTCAAATATCGTCACTGGAAGATACTGCAATCCCACAGGTACTTGATCAAGTTTCGCGAAGGAGAGATTTAATAAACACGCTTGCTTTTGTCCTTAAAATTACACCGCAAAAAAAAAATTTCTTGGCCAGTGGTGTTGCGTGCGAGCATCCTTGAGCACCACTAGTGCTACTAAGCTTGTGAAAAGTGAAAAACATGCTAATTGAATATCGTTGCACAGCTCCTTTAACTGACAGTACACAATAACGTCAAGTCACCTAGAAAATGCAGAAATATTTAGTAGAACTCGTCACTCTCGTAATCGAAACAAATTATTTGACAGTACGTAATTTTCAGGAGTTTGTGGGCCACGTATGAGGTCACATCCTTGACGAGGATGACGTAACGGTTTCTTCTGATATTTCTTGACCTCTTTAGCTGTGAAAGCAGCGCAAACGCGCTTACGAAATGATGACACGGTCCTTTCAAGCACATCGTTAGCAGTCGAGGGCCTTGTAGTACTAGTGGGGTTTTGTCTTGGTCAGTCTTGTTTTACGTTCCGTGGACGAACCTATCATCAGACTGAAGGTTGCTTAACGGGTAGTCCAGTGTCTGAGACTATGGCGAATCTTGTCAAAACAATAGGGGTGTGTGTATGTTTGTACACAGCCTAGAACTTGGTCTGCCTCAACGGGTGACGAGTCCCCCATCTAAAGAAGAGAAATTTAGCCAGTGCAATACAACTGCTAGCCTGGGGTGGGAATCTTGTCATGGGACATGTGGTGGGCGCACGCTTTACGGCCGAACGCGCGCCCAGTGACGTTTTATGGGCGGCGGAGAAAAGCTCACCAGAGAAAATGCTCACCGCAAAACCGACGGATGCGGAGAAAAGCCCACCGGCTTTTGAGCGGATGCAAAAAAAAGCTCACCAATTTTTTTTTCTTAGCTGATTTTGCGTCACATGGGCAATTGAACATAATTAGAATTCGTCACTTCATTAAAAATAATTGTCCTCTTTTTTGTAATATACTTGAAGTTCATTGGGCATATTTACTAATTCCTCAGAAATTAGTAATCATTCATTATGTGTATTAATTACGCCTCAAGTATAAAATCGGAATATCAGACACCCGTACAAAAGACAACAATTTATTGACAGCTTGACAGTCGGTAGCTCTGTCTGATGAAGAGGTTTGTTTTTTGGGAGCTAATGTGAGTAGCGTTGTGTGAAGCGTTTCAGCTTCGAAGATTGTGCGGTGCCTGATAGATAAGTAGGTGTTTGTTGATGCAATCAGTGTCGGCTACCCTGTTTTCTTACTGTTAATTCCTCTAATAAAACTTTAGTTGCTAAACAGCCTCATCCTGTAGTGTTCGTTGTCTTCACTCCGTCTTCGTCGTTTGAGGGATTTTCATCATGTATAACCTTTACCAACTCGCCCAGTTCGCTTCCTTACAGAAGACTAGTTCTTATATAGTCAGGAGTAACAACGGCGACAGTGTGCAGCTCTGAAGGTCATGGGTGGCTCCCCGTAGAAGGGCACTATCACACAAAGGCAACGTGTATAAACACCAGCCGAACGGCTACGAAACGTGCATGTCCGTGGAAGAGAGAAACTTCGATATCCTTCCTATACTCTAAAAAAAAGCCCGTGAGTCTACTTCCCCGTACAACACTCGGAGAGCCAATCACCGCAACTTACGGAGGCACCTCTGCGAATGACGATCCCGAAACGTATGTTTAGACCAATAAACGCAGTCTGAGTTCTGACATTAGGCAATGCAAAACGTCACGCTTGCATTGCTTAATGCCACAACTCACGCTACACGTTTTGGTCTAAACATGTGTTTTGGCATCGTCATTCGCTGAGCTACCTCGTAAGTTGCGGTGATTGGCTCTCCGTGTGTTGTGCGGGAAAGTAGACTCACGGACTTTTTTGAGTGATGCTGACCGTTCTATCCTGTTTTCAAATGTTAACAAAAGCTTCAAACAAAATTTCAGGCCCTGCATTTTTGCGCACGCAGTTTCGGATTTTCGGCATATGCAGTTTTGCTTTTTAGGTTTTAGACAGACATTAAATTAAGTTTTCGAACTTTTTCGTGTTCAAGTGCATAATGTTTTCAGTTAGACTTTCGTTACATAGAGAGTAAAGCGCAGAAAACACTCACCCGCAATAATTAATTTGGGAGCAATATACCCAATAAGCTTAACAAATAATACAAAAAATTTCTTTTTATTACAAAGCTGACGAATTTTAATGATAATGAATTGATATATGTTACGCATGATTCAACAGCCTCCACACAAAAAGAAGAAAAAAAATCCGTGATCTTTCCTCCGTTATGCTTAATGGCCGGTGAGTTTTTTCCGCATCTGCCGGTTTTGCTGTGAGCTTTTCTCCGGTGAGCTTTTCTCCGGGATTCACGTTTCATAGGCGCGGCAGGAATGACACTTTCGTATTTTTATACAAAGGGCAAGTTAACAATTTTAAATGACTTTGAACAGCGTGTAACCATCAATCCAATACACACGTGAAGTAGAACATGGAGTTTCCAACTTTTCGATCGTGATGACTTGGTTTATGGACATCATTTGCAAAACGAGCTGCGAGGAGGTGACGAAAGCGTTCATCGTCTGTAAGCGTCTCCCACTTTCTTCCTGCTATCCTCCTTCCCACGCGAAAACGTAGCGCATGCGCAGTTGCCACCGATCGCCGCAGCAGGTGTCCGCCAAATTGCAAAGGCTCGCCACGGTTTCAGATGGACCCTCTCTTCAATCTAGACCGTTCCACTAGGAAAAGAGGAGCGAGAAAAAATGCCCTTTCCCTCTCACCCCGTGCGTCGTCTGCTCCGCCGAGTGGGCTGTGCCTAACATCCGGCTCGCGTTCAAATTCGGTTTAAAATCACGTCATTTTGGAAATTTCAAGCGCAAGTGCGCGGAATTATTTTATACACAATACAATACAATTCATGCACGTTATAGTCATGAATTTAATATGCAAGTTATCGTGTGCTCAATAAAAAGACTAACCGGGTCCGATTCCGCTGTTACCTGGGTGCAAATAAAAAAAAAAAAGAAATGGAAAAATTGTGTCAGAGTGGCCGGTCCTCCGGCGAAAAGTAAATCCGGTTGCTGTAGATTTTTTGCTATACAAAGTTCGTACTGGTGTAGGCCTTTAGCGACAATGACTGGAAGTCTAAAATAATAAATAAAAACGTGCTCTCCTGACGCAATAGGCGCAGTGGTTGAGGGTAGTACTGCCGGCTGACTCAACTGCTATTGAAGTAACGGAACAAATGTACTCTAGTTGATCCTGAAATAAAACAACAGAGCGCTATAGGCTGATTTTCGAGTGGCTATAATTATTCTAAGAACGCGAACCACTTCACAACGGCAGCCACGAGCGAGAGTTCGATGTTCGGAACAGCTGGCCGGTACAGCTTAAAGATTGAGATCAGCAATCTCCCGGTTTGTCGTCTGCTAGCGGAGTCGGGCGCGTGCTTTCTCTCTCGCTTTACCCCGCCGAGTCTGCTGAACTTCCCGGATGTGGGGGAGAGGGCGCTGCGGTCGAACAAAATGGCGCCGCCCTAAGAGCGCTAAATGGAATGGTCTCCTGAAGCAACGGCGGTGGCGCGCAACTTCTCGGACGGCGGCTCCGGTTGTATTCGTCCGACAGGCATAGAGTATTCATAGGGTTGTTTGTTTTCGGGTAAAACCCGATTTTACCCAACTTTTACACCCCGAACATGTTTCAGGAGAATCGGTTTAAACCCGATTTCTACCCGAAATCCAAGACCACATAACCGACCTATTTATTTTTACGCCGCACGGAGTTTGCGGTGCGCACGCGCTATCTACCCTACCTCGGGACAACAGTGACCTATATAGTTCATTTCGCAAGCTGCTTGCAGCACTGTGGACGCTACACGGCTCTCAACCAACCGCCCAACGAGCGCGCCTCCGTGACATTCTACGGAGGCCGGCTGAAGAAAAGCGACAATAAGCGTTGGGGCCTCGGAGGGGCATTTCCGTCCCCCGCTGTGCAGGTGGAACCGCCTCGGCACGCCACGTAGCTTCGGCCCTGCTGCAGTCAGCTTGTGAAATGCACTATCAATCGCCCTTCGACCGCTGTTAGGTGTCGACGCCCAGCAGGGTCTCTCGGGTAGCATGGCCATCTCGCTGGCGGTCTACCTTTCTCAGGAACAACGTCCGAGCCAGTCAGTCGCGTAAACAGATCGGGACAACTTAACATGTTTATTCCATAGCGAAATATCTGATCGAAGACGACCGTCCCTCGAACGGTCGGGGTTCTTGTTGACACCTGAGGGAGAGGAGGATTCCATGGGAGGTGCTTCCGTTGAAGCGACCGACGGCAATCGGAGCTGGAAAACCCTGATGTCTTCCCGATTACCAGCTTGAAACAGATCCCCAATTTTAACACGTTAGTATTAAAAAGCTCGTAATACCCTGCGAAAAAAAAAGCGAATGTATTATTGAGTACATTTGTAAATGTTACCCGAAAAAACCCGAATTTCGAAATGTTTCCACAAAAACCCGATTTATCCCCGATTATCAGCTTGAAAAATAGCACCCGATTTTTACCCCCCGAATTTAAAAAAATATATATAAAACCCGAAAACGAACAACCCTAACTGTATACAAGAAGCGCTGCCCAAACACATATTTTTCATTACCTACCTTGCGGTTTCTGTTTTGCGGTATTTAAATTCATGTATGATTACGAGTATATGTATTTATTTTCTGCTTTCTTTCAAGTCAATGTAATAATTTCGGGAATCTATGTCATAACTATTTCGTTTGCAACTCAAAATTGTACGTGATAACTTAATTTTAAGATGCTAACAAATCCTATTATGTAACAAAGATAAATTGAAATTTTGCAATAAAAACACACTCGTCAAGTAAAAAAAAAAAAAATATATATATATATATATATATCCTGTCCCTATACATGATGAGTGCTTCGTGTGACGAGTGTGTTTCCAGTGCACATCCAGTGCACATCCTTCGTTGTGGGCTTTTATACCCCTGCTATTTAATTCAAGCTCTTAAATCCTCCAAGAAGTACAGTTCGGGGAAATCAATCTCGTTCATAATAAAGCACACGTAATTGACCCCTTGTATTAAATGGCCTAGGAGAACTCGTCAGAAGCCCACTCGTTACAGGTCAACTGGTCATAGGTGTACTTGTTCGGCAGACCAATTCGTCACAGGGCTTCTCGTACCAAAAATTATTGTTATTGCGGAATACTCACCACACGAAATGCTCGTATTAGGACTTAATTTTTTAAAAACGTGACGAGTAATTTAAAAAAAAAATCACTTTATTGCGGTTTCGTCAAAGGAATAGTTCAAATCTAAAAGAGTGATATCCACAGTTTGAGTTGCAAGCGAAGTAAGTATACTGGCATGGATTCCCGGAAATCTTATATCGACTTCAAATAAATCAGGGATTAAATTTACTACAGACACGTGATAATACATTAATTTATATACCGTGAAACAGAAACTAGAGGCTAGGCCGGCGTGTAATACTTCACAAAATACCAATTACTTGGAATGTATCTATAGGAACGATAGTAATAGTGAATTATCATGAAAATAATTAGAGCTGAAAGTGAAATAGATATAACAGGCATATTGCAAACGATCTAAAGAACCTTCCTCATTTCCCCATGCCGTTAGGCGGCAAGCTCTGCCTCTCGGGTGGGAGGCCTGCTCCCCTGCAGTTTGCTTTATATATTAAAAATGCTCGTGGTACTTTACAATTTTTTAAATAAAATATATAATTAGCTAAACAACAATTACAACCAACGTCAGCAAATCTTGTAAACTTAAAGATCGCCTACCAAAAGAAAGAGCACAGGTGCAGGTTTACACGATTCCATGCAGAGTGCGCCGCAACCTACATCGGCGAGACGAAGAAATGTCCCGAGCGAAACCGCCAACACAAAAATTACGTGCGGAAGTTCGACAGTGAGCGGAGCGCCATCCATCGCCGAAAACTGCGATACCCTAGACCGGTGGTTCTGAAATGGGGGTCCGCGGAATCCTTTGAGATCGGCGAAGCCCTGCCTCATCAGTCAAGCCCGGCAATTAAACCTATCCTTTTTCAGATTGAGAAGAAAGGTTCCAATTTTCGGGTGTATGTCAATGAGAGAAGTCTTCTTCACACTAGCCCTTTGTTATATCCATTTATTAAATCATTATCATAATTAACCTATGCATTACCCTTTCCTTCACCACGAAAGGGGTCATACATAATCTCTACCGATTCACAAGGGATCCGTGAAACATCAATGGTTGAGGCTTTTCTTGGAGTCATGGCAAATTCAACACACGTGCGTACACAGGGGGCGCCTTGCCCTCTGTGTACGGTGGCCTCCGTGACCCGACAAAAAAGTTGAAAAGACGACTGTCTTCATAACAAAACTAAAACAACAAAAAAATTAAACTTTTTTTTTATTTTTTATTACGAAGATGACGAGCTTAAGAGCTGCTGCTGCTCCGCGTGCTTTCAGTCACATTTGAAAAAGAAACCGAGCTGGTTTCGAAACGCCTAATAGATTTCTGCCGAATATGTCTCCTTTCAAATTATTACAAGAGTGTAAAAACTGCACAATCTCGCTCTCCAACCAAAACGTTGGGGCTCCAATCCACGCTGTGAAAGTGGTTGGACAGCGAAGCTGTGGTATCACCTGTAACGATTGCCCACTGTACTATAGGCTCTTTTTATGGCAAACGCCACCAGGTGGTCCTTCAGTCTTTGACATCCCAGAGAACTTCCGGTTTATAAAAAGAATGCTTGAAATCCAGATGAAACATTTAACCACCCATTCTCCAGAGGTGAACGGCAAAAGAACGAGGGTGTGCGAGATCTGTTAAAATGTTTCGAGTAGTTTTGTTGACCAACTACCTCCTCCAACATGTAATATTGTACAGCCGAAGGCCCTCGTTAAAGCTCCAACTTTGTTGTCCGTACAGCATTTATGTTTTTGAGCACTGGTGACATAAGCAAGCTCAGCAGGCTTCCAAAGACAGTGCGACCGGAAGTCGCTTGGGACGCAAGCTTCAGTTCATGTTTGTAAACAGCAAAAGGGTCTATACCAAATGATTGACGGAAGTAAATACACTGTACCAAAGCTTTGCATATATGAAAGGCTAGTGACGTCACTCGCCCCGTCGCAAGCTACCGTCGCCGCGGCAACTTGCGCAACACAAGCTGAGCATTATCATCAATTATCTGGTTCGGATGCTTGTTTTATGTTTGGTGTTTATTCAAATGAATGCTGTGCTGTATTTTGTATGCGTGATATGCACTTTTCGCTTCAACCGCTAAAAGTTTTTTTTTTTTTTTGTGAGGACGAGGACACGAGAAAACACCAGAAATCAGACCTGTGATTCATATACAGCTTCGCTGAAAAAACATTTTATTAGGTTTTTTCTTCATGCCCTGGATCGCCCTCAGAAGATTAGCTTCGGTGAGATCCCCGGCATGAGTATTACATGTTTCAGACGCGGCCTTCACAATGCTTATGGACTGGTGAGTTTTTAGTAACGACTTGCGGAATGTTATGTCTACATATTCAATAAATGCTAGAACTGCAATTTTTGCTAATAGTGTACGAATATCCTTGCGAGAGTAGCATCGGTGCACCATGCACGCTGAGTTTTCGCGACATCCACACGTGGCCGTTGTACTTGCGAAGACGAGAGATTTAAACGGGTCTTCGGCTTTTGTAGGCTGCGTGCGCGGCGAGTATACCGTCCTAAAGTTATAAATCTGGGCTCGAAGTGACTTTGTTTAACAAAAGACATTGGAACAAACCTGTTTGTTGCAGTATTGTAAATAACCTTTGATTTGATTTTTGTCTGACTGTTAAATAAAAGAAGCAGCTGAATGAGGGTCAGGTCTTTTGAAGAAAGTATGCCATTCTAACCCTATCACAAAAATAAAAATCAAATTCCGAACTAATTGTATTACGAAAAAAGGCTAAAGGTGACCATGCGGCTTTATTATTATGAAACACCCTTATGTTAACCTCTTTATCAGAACGTTCTTTCTCGTATCACCAATTCTGTTTCGAAATTCTTTTTCTTTTCTTTTTTACACAAAAACCCTGAGAGAAACGAGGCCAGCTTTTTGTAAAAAGTCAAGGCCGACAGCGTTCCTATCGAAGCACGGTAATCTTGCGACGATTGTTCCGCTGACGAGCGGAACTCTTGACGAGTGTTGCTATGACGAAATAATCGAGAACCAGAAGGCCGGTGTGACCAGTTGACGAGTTCTCCAGGGGACGAGTGGGATTGTGCCGAGGCCGCAGGCGTGGTCGGAAGGGGGGGTGGAGCGGGAAATTCCCGCTCCCTCTCCCTGTGCACTACTGCATCACGTGTTCTGCGCTCTGCTTTCAGCCATGTCGCGCCGCACGGCCGGCCTCTGCGGGGGACAGAGGGTCGCGCTGCTTGCAGGAATGCGCCGCATGTATGAATGTGGTTGCCTTCCTACACGGAAGCAGTCTTAAGTGTCCTCCTGAAATTTTTTAGAGGGATAGATTTTTTCACGTGTGTTATATAGTCAAATGAGCTGATTGCCGTGTCATAAAATTTGCAGTTGACTGGAAAATGCGCGTGTCTCGTACAACCGCGTAAGAAACTTTGTTCTTTCGCGCCGGTCAAGAAACATCAAGGATTGGCAATGTTTGCATTCGGAACCTTTTATTTACCATCCCGATCGTTTTGTAGTTAACCCGCTCATTATACACGAACAAAACAGAAAATCTAAACCAAACAACGAACTCACAAAACCCGGTGCAAGGCGAGACCGCAGCACCATACGAAGACGCGTTCGCACAACATGAAGGCACAGGAAGCACGCCGAATTTCTCAGTATCACGTAGTGTACGCAGTTAATTTGTTGCCTGGAAAAAGGACAGGAGGATATAAAGCTCGCCTTCGTTGTAGATTCAATACTTTACGTGAGATGCGTGCGGAAATGACCTGCGAGCTCAGAACATCGCCACCGGGCGTGTCACCGTAGAGATCAGTGGTGTCACCAGAGGAGCCCATAGGTCGCGAATTGGGCGTCCGCGGCGCCAATTGTATTCCCGAGATGTGGTGGCGGTACTAAAACTAAAATGGCGGCCGAACAAAACCGTAGGGCGGCGCCATCTTGTTTGGGCCTGCGACGGGTTCAGTAGGTAGGGCGCCGTCGCGCGACACCAGCGAACTATAGAGGGCGCGCTGCTCAGGCAAAATGGCCGACGAAAGGAGGTCATTTTCGTCGTTCAGCACGCGGACCACCACAAATTCCTGCACTGCAGCGTAAAATCAGTGTTACATTTGAAAGCAAAGCGATTTTTCGACGGTAGAAACCTTCTTCTAGTCAGTGCGTAGGAATGACACGGCGGAATTATAAAAATAAATACTGGAAACGATGTCTGTTTCTATGCTGCCTACGAGAACCAAGCAGCGATAGCAGACGACAGAGTCGAAACGACCTCCTCTCCTGAGCTTCTCGGCGCTGCCGCTACGCGGCGTCGATTTCGCTGGAGTCGCGAATTGAATAAGACCTTTTAATCCCCTCCCCCCCCTTCCCCTTCCCTCTCCTTTCCCCCGGTTCCGCTCGTTGCTGTCTTCCTCGCTCCTGCAGTTTCTCCCTTTGTTCCTTCGCACGCACAAAAGGTGAGCAATAAAATAAGCGATCATTGTTCTTTTTCGTTTCTTTTACTGAGACTGCAGTCAAAGAGCTGTCGTGGCTCTCTTTGCACGATGTTACGTCAGAGCTTCCGCTGTTGCCAACGAAAACGCCACGTGTTTTGCGGGTACAATCTGAGGAGTTAAGCTCTGTTTAAAATTGAATTACTTGTGCGGAGGAGGATTAGACAATACGATTTAGTTGTTTTCTGCACACACAACATTTTACCGGACAATCCCTTTAACGCATTCGCTTTTTTTACTTTTATTTTTTAAGACTGCATGATGCACGAACACGCCGACCATAACCACGTGGTAACAGCAGCACCAAGCGCGACGATCCCTGCCACCATCTCTGCTCCGCCGCCGTCCGTGCTTTCTAGGTGGTATATTTCTATTCGTGAACCCGGCAAAACGAACGGCACCTGGCGAGAAAATACTGAACTGGCCGGACCACGTCCTTCCGCGATTTCTGCTTGCCTCAGTTGGTTTACTTGATTGCATGCTGTCGGTGGTTGGCGCGATGACCACCGAAGTAAAGCGAGGGAAGTGCCGTTACTTGTGTCCACAGCAACGGAAACGGCAGCTAAAACAGGGCCGCAGTGAAAACCGTGAGTCGTATTAGCCTAACGAATTAGGCGCGTCTTGCATCTCCCATAAAAATGATTCTGGACTTCTTTTATTGAAAACAGGTTAACTTAATGACCGATTACATATTAAAAAAAAACAGAGATGGCGGACGAAAACGGAGACAAACAAAAAAGTATGTAGATTTTCTGCAGCCTATCTCTAAAGCGAAGCTGGTGAATAGCCTCCTCTATACTCACAAAGCCTGGCAGTTCGATGACGGAGCCATAGAGCGCACGGTCCAAGATTTGGAGTGCGACGATATGGTAGCAGATAGCATTTCTCGGGGAGTCCGGTATTCAGCGCACAGCTTTTGCAGCGGCGAGGAGCCGAAACCTGTTTTTCAAACCCGACAAGAAAAGAAGCGGTAGCCCGAGGAACGCGAGAAGCACTGAGCGGATATTCCATCGCTCGGGACAAGTGTGTTTCGGTTTCTCGCCGCAGCGGGGCGCCCGTTACATGACTCTTGTCTGCCGCTCTACCTTTTCACTTTCGGCGGCCGCGTCTCGTGACAATGTGCCAGGCTTTGTCAGTATAGAGGAGGCTGTTGGCTTTCTACCAACCTCACCCTCATTTTGTTTTCCTGCTGACTTTCCGTTCACAGTGTCATCAGTAAGACAACAGACGTCGTTTACTTCGTGTTTAGAATGTTACAGTTGACTTTGCGTAACCAGCGTCAATAGAAATGCTGCAGGCTTTCGGTTGACTTCTTATTGAGCAGAGTATATCTTTGACTATATGTAAAAAAGTTTACAGTGTGTTCCTCGATTGTCACTAATGGCTCATTCACTGGGAAGCGGATCCGCGTTCGCAAAGCGGTTGCGAACGCGGTTGTATAAAGATCCAGTGCAATTGCACGCGCACTCGATGACATCAAGTGCGCGTGCAATTGTACTGGATCTTATATAACCGCGTTCGCAACCGCTTTGCGAACGCGGATCCGCTTCCAGTGTGAATGAGCCATAACAAGTAAGGACAGCAGAGGGGGCATCAGTTGTCCCGCCTCCAGCACGAGTTTTCTACCCTTGACCACCCTTCGGCTTCTCGCGCACCTTGAGCGCTTGCCCGCAGTCAAAGCACGGAGGAAGGTATGGATTGCGTGTTGGAGGCCAGGCGTTCGAAAGACACGCCTTACCATTATTACTCTGTTAGGGGCTATAGTGGGTTTATTGATCCTCTTAAATTCGCTAATTAGTAGAGCAAGTCAGCAATACGTAAAATAAATATTTTAAACTGGAACAACTATACCGTGACGCCTCGTCCTGATTGGTGCTACTGTGGCGATGCAGAGAAACGATAAAATATCTTCCAGGAGCCGCTTTTATTGATGTTGTTGGGCCACTGTGCGGAATTATTATTACTTGTACCAAGTTATTTTTACTAAGAGATAGAGTCCACGAACGTCGAAACACTGTTTTCGCTTTCACAAACTCCCGAGGATGAAGTAGGATACCTGGAACCTTAATAAATGCTGAGGTGGCCACCGGCCAAATGATTTCCTTTCAAGTATAGGGTATACAAGTCTGCGGAGCAGTCGTATCTTCTTTTTTTCGCAAAAATTCTCTATTTGAGAGAGAATACTATGAAACTCCCTGAATCACGGTTCTGAGAGAGAGAGAGAGAGAGAGAGACCCTCTTTCTCTCTCAGGACCGTGATTCAGGTGTTGTGAGTGCCTCAGGGTGTTTGTATTCGCTGTGTTCGTTTCTTAAATGCATTTGTGGAACGTGTTCAAATGCTATAAAAACACGATTTGTAAAAAAAAAAAGATTGTTGATTTTTTTTTTCAGGTTATTTTGCTGCGGCCAATCTGAGTCAGAGTAAAAAAGCGCAGTAAGCCTTTAAATATCTAGTTGGATAAATAGCTTAGGTGTAAAGCTTTCTTTTTTCTGCCTTTTTCGACGGCTGTAGCTTAGAGATCAGATCGGGCCGGAATTTTAAGCCCGGCCAAACCCGGCCCAATGAAGCCTTGGCCCGAACCCGGCCCGAGCCCGAGAGGGCTTTTTAAACGTAAGTCCGAGCCCGACACGAGCAAAAACAAATTTGGCTCGAACCCGGCCCAAGCTCGACTGCTCTTTTCGACATGAATCCATCCCGAACCCGGCCCGAATAAAGCACGTTGAACCAGACCTGAACCCGGCTCGAACCCGGCTGTGTTTACTTTTAGTTCTATCTTTGTCTTGTTTTACACCACATTGTTCATATTAAACTAGAATTTCAAATATCAAAAGTTAAACACATTTGTTTCAAAGGTCTGCACAGTAATTTTATTTACTCAGGCTGTTTCTAGAACGATGATGCGTGTCTGAAGTGCTAGTTTGTTTCGCCACTGATGCGAAGAAATAAATAGGCAGAAAATGTGATGTTTTGATCCTTTCATAGTATCGAATATTAATATTATGCCTGGATGTCCGCGTAATTGAATATTTTAATAAGCATTCGATTAATTGGTAGCGAATAATCAGGTTATCGTTTAAGTTGTCGTTCAGCCCTACGCACGCTGGAAAGGTGCATGACTAATTTTATGAACAACATACTTAAACAAAATGGTATGTTGCACGTAGTCTTTCCACCGCTTCCCTCTAGAAGGCAGAGCCTATGGAAGCTCTTACGCCAGCACACTCGTTAATACACAGCCGCAGGTATTGAACGTAGTAAATAAAAATTAGGGCAAACAGTTTCGAGGACAATGCCCGCCTGCTTGCAGCTTAGCAATGTGCGTTGAGCTGACACATGTATATGGCAGAACCTGTTTAAAGCCACCCTAATTGTCGAGAGTGGCGACCCCTAAAATGCCGCTGGAGTCGCTAGTAGTCAACATCCAGTTGTGCAGGCGTATGCGCAGGACCATCCGAGCAGACCAACTTGCTCGCCTTATAGCTAGGCCTCGGAAGTCTGTAGCGGGCCCGAAGTAGTGCGAATTTCAGCTACGGCGCACCGAGGAATCTCGTCGTAGACGAGCTACGGACAAGACACCGGAGCGGAGGTCGAAAGCGGAAGCGAAAATGGCGTAACAATCTTGAGAATCGTGCGCAGTAGGCGGCACAAAAACGACGACGGCGCTACAATGATAACGGATTACGCGAGCGCCGATCTGCTGTCGCTATGACACTCGTTACGCGGTAAAGTAAATGCACTTTATTTATTTTTTCTCGAAGGCAGTTGTCATGCTTTACGCAATCATTCTACGCCTACAATATTGTTTCTAATTTTTATTTTCTGCAATCATAATCGTTGTCTTGCAATGTTAGTGGGTACTCTGAATCCTGTCTGAGAGTCTAATTTTCACACCGTTGCGTGAGTTACTTAGTTCGTTATGTGTCGCTTTCTGAATACTTAGTATTATTGTATTGGTCATCACTTGCTATGTTGTTAAGCTGCACTGCTGAACTGTTGGGGGACAGAGACCCCTTCAGATCATGGCTCTATATTTCTCCCCAAGCAAAAAAAAAAAAAAGATTAAAGAAACAAATGCGCTCAAAAGTCTTATGGCGTAGTAATTATATATTTTCACGTAATAACAATGTCTTGTTATTAGCTGAGGGGATCGAAGCTAGACAACCATGTTACAGAATTGATAACAAATTTAACTAGTCGCTTTTCTATCACGAACTATGCTAAAACCTCAGGTTCCGTTTCAAATATGAGTTGCAACATAATAGATACGAGAAGTAACATAGCACTCTCATAAAACTTTCGTTCTGGTAGAGCGATGCTCCTTCGGCGTATGTCAAAAGTACTTTTTGGCAATAAATAAATACATAAATAAGATATCAACAATAGGGCGAGTTGATGAACGGAATTTTCAAAGCGTGGAGCTTAAGCTTCTTCCACGCTGGACGCGTTGTCATGGCGAATCGAGGGCCCAGGCTGGGAGGACGGACCAGTCGAAGAAGTGGTTGCCCAAGCTGTTCACGCTCAACAAAAGACTGAGCACGATGAGAACCTTGAGTGCCAGGCCGGATATCAGCTGCATATGAGACGGAAAACGGTGCATTTAAACGTGATCTAATGACCCACAATCCGGGAGCGAAGCTGATTCGGGCATTGGTCTGGACCATTTTCGTATAACCTTATACCAGAACGCAAATCATGCACCCTAGATTCGGCACATTTTTGAATGCCCGCTGACATAGGGTATGCAACCGCCAAGGGTATGGGCGAAAAGGCTTAGAAACGGACGTCGTGCGTGAGTTTGCTCCAAGTGTTCCTTTTCACCGTGGTAGAACTACTGAAAATCGGTTGTCCAAATAATATTATTAAGCATGAGAACAACCTCGGAAAGTATGCGCTAAGCACAAGAAGCTGAAGCGCGAGTGTGGCTGCAATGTTATTGAGTTTCACATGTTCCCCAAGGATCCTTCTTTATGAAGTTAGTCGACTGCGATCCTGAATTCTGAAAGCTTTGTATCAGACTCATCGTCACGTTTATTCTCACGATTACTTCGTCTAAGGCAAGCGGACGGATTCTAATACGGTGCCGGTGCTCCGATTAGGCTATCACTTCAAAGTATGCTATTACTCCATGATGTGAGGGGTGTGAAAACGTCTACGTGCCACCACTCAAGATGCAGCTATCAAATACCGAGAGCTTACTGCATGGACGAGATTAAACCGGGAAACCACCGTCTTTGTCCCTGTTCTTTCGAGGAGTCAATGTAATGGCATGGCGTTATTAGCCAGCTCGATGCAACCATCACCCAAGTTCCAGCTACGTTAGTGTAGCCCACAATAGCCAAGTCTAGTGAAGCACCCCCCCCCCCCCCCCCAGATATACCCACACCGTTGCCTACCCAGATAGCTGTGCTGTCACAACCAGCCGGTATTTGAAGTTTTAACTTGCTAGACGGCGTCAATCGGCGCCGCGATTCTCAAGATGGCGGCGCCCTAACAAAAAGGTCTATATACACAGTTCACTGCGAAGTTGAAGGTTCCGTGGAACCTATCGACCTTTCCAGGAAAGGGCTTTTACCGTTTTCATTTCAAGCGGTCGTGGGTATGGGGCGCGTGATTTGCTCGCTTCGCGAAGTAACGAAGAGGTGCCTGCTTTGCTGTGAAAATCGCACACTGGGCTTTTGATTTGTAAACATTGAAATGGTGTGTAGGTGCTCGGTGGATCAGTCATGCGTCGACCTTGCGACAGGCAATCACGTTCGCACCCACGCCCACTGCAGCATAGAGATGTCTGGTGATGAAATGCAGGCAGTTGAATGTTCCAGCAAGCGCGTGGCTCCCACCGCACTGTCAGTTTAGAAGGGAACGGAGTGCAGTGCTGTCTCCTACGTTCTCCCGAAGAAGCACCCTTAATCTGAGTCGTCCATAGTAACGAGACAAAAATGTTGTGGGAATTCCTTGGTGGGTGTGGAGCACCGTGGTTGGAGGAATCCAAAACACTTCATGTCTGCGCCATGTGGGCGTGCAAGCGAAGATATCCAAAAATTGCATCGTCGTCGAACTGCCAGGCTTTGTGAGTATAGAGGACGCTATAACTAAAGTCACTGGATCCTATGAAAGTAGCGCCATTGCCTTCGCTGCCTGCCGGCCGGACACAAATAGGTACTTCCATTCAGAAAACCAAACCTCGCAAGGTTATTGGCTGATCGGTCTCTGTTGCCATAACCCCTAATCGCTATTTTGGTCCATTCAAATCTTCAAAGCTTTGAAAGGGTCGTTCTGAACCAGCTGCGCTGATATCGCTATGAAGCATCATCGTCCCGGAAACGCTGCTCACCAATATAAGCGTCTTTGGAACGGTGCATGCAATCAACTTATCGATCGTGCTTATCTCCACAGATATCTATCAATGGTATTGTTGTTCTTGCGTACTGCATGGAAGAAAAAGTATGTTTCAATACCTCCGAGCACCGACGCTCCATGTGGTGGCGATACGAAGATGCGCGCTTGTTTTTCCGGTGTGTGGATAACAAAATCTCGGTATTCTGGATATGTCTTTATAGACCAGGGGCGGCCAGGCTGACCCGGCCTAAGAGCCGCAAACAAAAACACACAACTTACAAAAGCCGCATCGACGAGGAAAGGCTGGTAGGGGGAGGGGGGGCTATAAACCTTTTAGGGCATTAAATGTAACCTGAAATATTTTATCAGGGCTGGCCAGACAGGCATATGCAAAGAGCCATGAAAAAAAATACCATTTTTAGTCAAGAATCGTTACAAAAAAGGAGAGTGCCAAGTTTTTTTTTTATTTCGTTCGACAAAGCTGGTTATCTCGTTGAACGCCAGTCATGCTGTGATTCATAATTTTGCCCCTACATTGCGCTTCCCCATGCGTGAAGCAAGTACCTTGAAGTGTGGCTCGAATGGCGTGGCTGCAGTTCGGAGCAAATCAGATGTTCTTCCCTAAGGGTCGCACGCTGTTTTGACTTCACCGCTTTCATCGTTGAGAATAGTGCCTCACAGCAGTAGGTAAATCCAAACATCGAGAAACGCTTCTGGTCGGCATGCTTGACGTGGAGATACCTTGCTTCTGGCACCTGCCGCCAGAATTCAACAGTCTCCGCAGATCGCATCATCATCTTCTGTCCCTCGTTTTCTTGGAGCTCCAGGAGCTCCATTTCGAACGCTCCAACATCATCGACAAAGCTTTCTATAGTTGGAGAGACGCCACTCAACACATCGACCATGAAGGGGTTGGTTAGAAGCGCTAAACATGGTTGGAGTTCTTTGATATTTTAAAACCGAGATTGGAAGCCACTATCGAATCCCCTAGCCTGGCGAAGTATTCACTAAGCTTAACTTCAATCCGATCAAATTAAGGATTAGTATCCCGCATGCTCGACAGCCGCGGAAAGTGAAGAAGTCTACTTGTTCGCACATCTTTTTCGGAAAAGTCTTAACTTCTTTTGAAACGTAAATACTGTTTCCGATGTCTATTTTTTTTTTTTGCCCTTGCCACGATGTATTCGAAGTTTGGAGGTGCTGCCGGTGAGGTATTCAAGATCGACTAACCAACCTGCGTCACGAAGCTCGGGACATGGCCTCTCTTTCGCCTTTAAAAAGATTTGAATCGGCTTCGAAAGGTCTAGAAACTTTATTAGCACGTCACTCACAAACAGCACACGTACCACAAAAAAAAGAAAAGACAGAAAAACACACACGTCTTTGGGTACATCATGAAGTTGCGGAATTGCCGGTGGGCTTTTGCGTTCTATCGTGTAGTAGCTGACGACTCAAAGGACGGTCTTCATAACATCTTCGTAGGTGAAGTGCTTCGCTACCAGGTGCTCACGATGGATAATGCAGCGTATTAAAGAAAATCCAGAATGAAGGGTCACTACGCAGAAGGCTTAGTAAGCCTGCATTCTTGCGAACCGCAGCAGGTGCACGATCTGTGGCAACTGCGACAAGTTTTTGCAGAAGAACATCGAACCTTTTCAACGTTGTTAACAAGGCGACCTTGATGTCAACCCTTTCCTTGAGGGCAACCATATCCAAAAGCTCTTCTCTCCCGCTTTTGTCACATAAAACATAACGAACGAAAATGGCAAGTTGTGGCTCGACCTGGATATCCGTAGATTCATCACTCGCCAAGCTGAATGCTTTACATCGTTTTAGACCCTCCTTAAGCATGTTGACGACGCCAAAGTTGAGCTCTGAAACGTGCCCCTTGACCAAATGCCGTGACACTGGGAGTTGGCTGACCAGGTTTTGAGGCGTCATGATGTTCGTATCCAACAATTGCAAAACGTCGGAGAGGTTTTCTTTTCGAATTTTCCCTCCGAGTGGGATCGCTTGGCACGGAGCAATGTTTCATGAAATCGCAAAGCTTGTCTCGGCTGCTTTGTTTGATTGCTTGCTAAAGACCTGCATCAGGGATTGCTGATTCTGAAGTCGTGATTTGAGCTGGGCCAATTTAGTCTTTTCTTAGATCAAATGAGGCTGGATAGTCTCGATAAAACTTTTTGTGATTGACCTCAAAGTAACATTATAGATTAGTTGCCTTGTGATGTGAAAGCGCAGCATTACAGATGAGACAAAGAAATTTACCGTTTTTTTCGTGAAGGTGAAATCTTCCTCCCACTCACAAAAAAAGGTCCGATGCTCGTCTTCGTACTTCCGTTTCTTGTTGGATTGGGATGTCATTTTGCCGGGGATGATCAGACGCACTGTAGTAGCATGTGGCTTGTTGTCCGGACACGGGAGCTACAATGAGCTGAAGAAATAGCGATACTCCTCATTGTGGGATTGCTAAAAGTCACTGAATGTATTTTTAGAGCGCAGCTCTTAGGCGCCTGTTTCCGGCCTGAGCGGACGTCGCCGTCGCCGTCGGCGTAACCGCGCGGTGCATGATGGGTAAATTTCCCCGCTAAATTTAGCGGAAAATTTTCCCCGCTAAATTCGGAGAGCATTCCCCGCAAATCTAGCGGAAAATTTTCCCGCGAAATCTAGCGGGAAACTTTCCCTGCTAAATCTAGCGGAAAATTTTCCCCGCTAAATTCTAGCGGAAAATTTTCCCCGTAATTCTAGCTGAACATTTTCCCGCTAAATTTAGCGGAAAATTTTCCCCGCTAAATTTAGCAGAAAATTGTTTCCCCGCTAAATTTAGCAGGGAAAATTCCCCCGCCCCTCCACGAGGTCACGTGACCCCCAGGCCAAGTGACCCCCCTCCCCGAAATCACGTGACCCCCCCCCCGTGCCTTCCCCTCCTCCTCAAGAGCTGCGTTCTAATTCGGCGTTACAGGGAGTTGTAAACGGCTTTCATGTTTTAGAGCAGTGTGCACAGGACTTCTTTTTGTATTCCAAACAAGGCCTGTGGTACCAAAAACGTTTTTCCAATGCAAACGTCCAGGACACATCTTCACAAACCCGTGCCTGGTCCTATCCTCCGACGTACAGAAAAACGCTTGGTGGCTGGAACTCCACGGTCGTTTACCGAATCTAAACACAAAACTTTGACCAGTGGAAGCTATGAATCAGGTCACCCGGGCGTCTCCAGGAGCATAGCATCCGAAGCTATGGCATAAGACCTTGGAAAAGAAAAAAACACAATAGGAAGGAACACCGCTTATCTATTGGGGACAACCTCCCTTTTCGACTATAACAAAGAAGGCGAGACGACACATTTCCTTAACCTCCAAGCAAAACTGCATGTTTGATAACCGAAAGAAAGCTGGTCTTATGAGACAGAAATCGGGCCGGGGGAGGGGGGGGATTAGATGTCAATGAGTCGCGAGCCGCACTTGAACCCGCGAGGAACCGCAGTTTGGCCACCCCTGTTATAGACCATAAGCTCTGCTTGCGTCCCAATCAACTTCCGGTCGCTCTGTCTTTTCAAGCCTGTCGAGTTCGATTATGCCATCAGTGGTAGAAAGCATAAATGCTATACAAACAACAAAGTTGGAGATTTAACGAGGGCCTTCGGCTGTACTATTTAACGTTTTGGAGGAGGCAAGTTGATTTCCAAGAATATTCGAAAACATTTTAACATATCTTGCGCTTCTTGGTTTTTGTGGCTTTCGCCTGGAGATCGACGTTTCAAGCAGCGGTGTTAAGGTGGGCTTTGCACATTCATTTTAGGAACCGGAAGTTCGCGGGCACGTCATACATAGACTGGAGCACCGCCTGGTGGCGTTTGCGAAGAAAGGGGTCTATGAGCAAACTGTCACCGGTAACTTAGATTGGCTCCCCAAGGATAAAGAGGTCAAGGAGAAAGTGCTCATTCCATGAACCAAAATGGCGACCATATGGGGAGCTTGGCGCTACTTTTCCAAGATACAGTTACTTTAGTTCACACAGCACTGTTTTATTACGTTATGAATCTTACGTACGCTTACGCCGAGCTACGACCGCAAGTCGCCAGCATATCTGTGATTCGTACGAAGCGTTGCAACCAAGCAGTTAAAGGAGTACATAGCTTCACACGCGGAATCCGAAGCACGGATATGCCGGTGACCTGCGGTCGTATCTTGACCTAAGCATGTCGTAAGTTTCGTAGCGTAAGAAAATGATGCTGTGAACACCAGCCTCTACTGTGTATAAGCTGTACGCACGGGTTAAATGCATGCATTAAAGTGCCTCTCTTTTTTAGGCTGTACCGCAGTGAATCTGTCCCATTGAACCATAAGGTCTACATGAAAAGTCTGGGAACAATAAGGAGGATGTATGTATGCTAGACTGACAATAATGGATCGATATATAGAATTTTGTTTTCCTGATGTTAAAGAAATGAAAGTCAAGAAATATCAAACGGCAAATCGCAGAAATGTTTACTGGACACTAGAGAACTGTCCAAGGCGGCACATAATAAGGTCGTTTTAATGTATTCGAATTAAACAATTCAATTGCAAATGAAGAGCGTACAAAGGTTGCGATAGTATAAAGCGAAATCGATAAATGTAGAAGAGAGTGTTGGGCAGCCATCTCCAGTTACCTCTCAAACACGAGAGAGACGGAAACCACCCAAGAATGAGAAGTGAAATAATGTCAAATATCAGATTGTAAACACGTAGATATTATCTTCGGTTCGTTGCCCCCTCCTTGGAACGTATGTCCCTCTGCTGCAAAACGAGAACCGTAGGAAATACCTTGTTTACATAAACAACGCGTTGCCTAATGCCCAATGCTTCAAGTGCATTGGACGTTAAGTGGACCGGATATTTGTGTAGGCGCCAATTTCTTTAGAGGAGACAGAGTAAAGTTCATATAATAAATTTAGAAAAAAAATATCCTTATACATTTCGGCGTTTTCGCCACTCCAGAGGAAGCGACGCCACCCAGCAGAAAATGCACGAAGGAGAAAAGCGCGGAGCTACCGCCCCTTCGAAGAGAAACAAACGCACAATGTTATACAAATAAAAGGGGACTAAATGTGTTCCGCCGAAAATGCGATTAACCTCTCGCAGACGGGCACGCGAAATATTGCGCTTATTGCCCATGTGGAGATAGAGCCTTAAACTGAGCCGCATTATCGGCCTCTTTATTCGGTGGCCAGTGCGGGCCACTGCACAGGGAGACATGGCGATGTGCTCCCAGCGCAGTAGCCAAAAATGCGATGTGCGCCAGGGCACATGGCGTTTTCCGATGCTCGATGGCCCAACCATAATAGACACCCTCATCGGATGTATCCCAGCGATTGGCTTGCGCGTGTTCAGCGGGGAAGAGATGCCTCGAAGTAGAGTTTATAAACTAGAAATTGACACCCTTCAGGGTGTAATGTTGGTTGTCAGGGTGCCGAAAGAGCACTTGTCGGCCTTGTTCATTCAGGTAGACTCAACTGACGTTCGAAAAAAATACACGGTATATGAATCAATGGCTCCACCCGTCCCGGGCTCCCACGCACCAGGTTCAGAGGTCCCATTTCGGTCATCTCGGCGAGCAGGGCCATGGCGACGCCGGACGTCGGGAAGATGAGCGAGGTGGACGCCGCGGCCGTCACAGGAATGGCGAAGTAGAGCGGGTTGTACGTGCGACTGATGGCCTGGGAACAAGAGGAAGGGAAGCTGCCCTAAGGGGGAGGTTTTGGGGGTACTCAATCTACACACATTTTCGAAACACGCACGCTTTTCTCTTCCTGGCATGCTATAACATGTTTCGTTTACTCTCGTCCCCAGCCACCTGGTAGACACACCCGGTATGGGCGACGAAAGAAAAGGAGACATTTAAAGTTGCAAATAGTAAAAAAATATAGCTGAGACAAACCGAGAATGGGTGGCGGTTTAGCTTTTATTCTGAGTGTCTTCTATAGCCGTGGCGACGACCAAACAATGTTTTAGCCCATACTGGAAGTGACGGCAGTCAAAATGGCGGCACCCTTGTTGAAAACGTCGAGACATTACCTCTAAATTAAAGATAGCTACCCAGAAACCGGGAAATAAAGGTTATGCCAAAACCAAAGTTTAAAAATTTCCGCGCCTCTAGCTCCTTCGCATGTTATATACTCAAGTAAAGCAGACAGTCTAGAGTAGGGTGCCTACATGTTTCCGCCGTGCCGCTGTTTAGGGTGGCGACAACGTTTGTGATACCTGTTGCCGACAAACTAGTGTTGCCTACCTCGTTACCATGGCAACCTCCGCTGTTTTCGTCGACCATTTTGTCGCACTCGCCGCTCGTGCGCTCGCACTACGCCGCTAATCCTCGTTAGGGCTAGGGAGCGCTCATCGCTCTCGTCCCGACGGCCAGGTTTCGGCGTGCGATGCCGGTCTGTTGCGTTCCATTTTGTCGCGGCAGCTTGCGTTTCGTAAAAAGCAACGCACACTTCCTGCTCGTAGCTTCAAATATAAAACACCCGAATAAAGAGAGCAACAGGCACCACGACCGCCATCCCGCTGAGCCTCCGACTTTTCTTATGAACGGAAACGGAAGTGGCCTCACAGTGTTGCCGGTGTTTCGAGATTACAGAAACTCAACGTTGTTTACGTTTAGCGAAATAAGAAGTGGGGAAAAATGGCGGTGGGAGAGGATATGGGAAAGGGTAACAAGAAGTTGGCGCCACCCTAAAGCGGAGGGGAAATATGTAGGCAACCCTAGTCTGAAGGCCCAGAGACACTGTATTTTGAGATTTTCAATCTGGACTTTTCCAGAGCCGGATGAGGCTGGATTTTAGCAATAGCTCAAAGCAGGGGAAGGCGGGTCCGCCCTCCTTACCCTCTTCGCAAACTTTTCGCAATAGAGGGAGGGGGTGGGTTGGTGGGGGATGCGCTTATCACTGAAGCCCACAAGAAAACAAACAAAGCGCTTATAAAACCCTTAAAAGAAAAAACTTTTTTTTAACAGTCTGGTTCGGACATTCGTGTTAAAAAATTAATTTTCCGCGAAAAAAAAAAGATTAGACGAATATTGACGGCGCGAGACTCTATTTAGTCGTTGGTAGTCACCTCCTTTCCACTTGGTTTCTCTCGGCATTTCGGGCGCGTGGAGAAGTGGATCGGCTTCGCCTTCAGGTTAAGGTCGAAAGAGTGAATGGCCACTCGGTGACGTCATGGACTTTGCGCGCAGAATTTCAAATGAAATCTCTCGCCGTCAATATTGCTCTAAATTTTTTTTCGCGTAAAATTTATTTTTTGAGACGCGTGGGACACGCGTCCCAACTTCAGATTGTTAAAAAAGAAA
>JAZHYW010039996.1:0-78288 GCA_037355805.1 Ixodes ricinus
GTACTTCGTTCCGGTGCGTATTGCTGGACTGGCCTAAGCCTGGCGTCCCAGACCAACTATTTTGATCGATCTGGCTCGATTTCTCTCTTTGCGCGCGTTGATGCTGAATAAAGATGTTGGTTCCCGTAAACGCGGCACCCCTGCTTTGCGAATTGTTCAACCGTCGTGATCGCGACCATGGTTTCAATGCCGAGAAAATACCTACACAGGTAACTATTCACGAACTATTTGGTTGCAGGCAATCGGGCGTTCGGCTGGCATTAAGTTTGTCCCGTACACCAACTCATGTTTACAAACAAACCGGAGCGCCCGGAGCGCCCCTAGCGGACGCCACCGGCGCCGCGCATGCGCGATGGGGGTGTAGGCAGCAAGCTCGCCGTCGCCCATAAACAAGCCATTGAAATGCACGATGTTGTCGGCGTCGGTGTGAGTCCCCGCGCTCTTTTTCGCGTTGGAATTGTTGATTTTATGTCTTCCTGACAATGTCTGACTACTTGAGCGGCGTCAGCGAAATTGCGAGGCTCGTTACACCGCAAAACTTCGCGTGAATAATCTGACATGCGGCGATTCATTCCGCGTGGACGCCCTGAAGTGTGCGCTGAAGCCTGATTCACATGATGAGATTTCGCTCGCCGTTTTCAGTAGCGACGTCAGCTCGGGCCTGCAAAAGCGTGAACCGTAGCTGAGATGGTCGACGTCGATACTGAAAATCGCAAAGCAGAATCGGACCAAGTGAAACAGGCATAACAAGTCGGTGATGGCCACTGGTAGCAATGATCAACATCTCCTTATATCTACTGTTTACATCGAGCCTGTGCCAACCTTCAACCTTAAAGGGTCCGCCAACACTATTTTGAGCGGTTCGAAGTTCGCGCTGAAACGGAGCTCCATGAAAGCAGGAACACCGAGGAAAAAAATATTACGGAAATTCGCAATATTTTGTGAGTTATTAGCAAATTAAATATTGCAGAAAACAACTTTAAATAAGCAAAACATTGCGCTTCATGACACGATAAAATGAAACAGTTCCAGCGGTTGGAGCAAAGCGGTTGTGCAATCGGACGCAGAGTTTGGTTGATTAGCCCGTCGGCGCGGTCGGCTTGGTCGGCTCTCGTCGGTCGTGGGCGCTAACAACATCTGGCGCTGGATTTCGGTGCCATCATCGATGATTACAAGGGCTTATCTGGTTGGCGCTGGTCTGGGTATGAACTGGGCGTCGCCAATGCAAAGGTTTGTCCGCAGGCTGCGGCGCGTCTGCCTGAAGTCCGCTGGTAAGCTGGAAGACTCATCCCGCAAACGCCTGATGCCTCGGCGGTAAGGTACAACTGAAACCGTGTTCCCGGTGAACGCTTATTCTTGCCTGCTTCTGCGGCACTGGTGAAGCTGGATTCTGCGTGAAGCACAATCCAGCGATTTTGACACGGCAGCTGCCTGGCCATGGCTACAAATCGGTGTTTGCTCCAGCAGGCTACCTACCGACGCTGGAAGCAATGGCGAGTGCATCACCGTGAACATGAACTATTTTCGACTGCTTTCAACGTCGCCGTCTCTGTGGCGCTGCAGGTCTGGAAGGTCTGGGCATTACGATGCGGTGATGATGGTGCGGCTTTCTTGCAACCGTGAAACAAAGAAACGGTCGCGCGCAGTATCTTGATTACTCAGTCGGTGACGCTGGCAACAAGCGTTTAACTAACCAACGCGTAACAAAGGCACAGCCTGCTCTGATGTTGCTTGCCGTGCTTTGGTAAAAACAAAGTCTGTACTGACAAAGCTGCGGGCAACAGAAAATGACTGCTCAGGCGGGTTTCCTCGACAGAGACGCGGCGTTCGCCAAAACTCTGGAAATCCAGGGCTGATGAGTGGCTGCCTGGTGAAGTGAGACCTTTGCTCTTTCTGGCACATGTAGAACGTAATTGATTCCCTTTAGTTCTGAAACATTAATTCTTCTTTACTCTCCGGAAATCGGTTTATTTTCCTGGCGGTCTGCCGCTGGATATGGGGTCAACTGAACTATCGCTGGTGAAATTACTGCAATGTATTATGGAAAATCCAGAAAAACCTTCCCTCTCCGTAACCGCTGGCCTGCGTATCTCTCGGTTGCACCAGTGGATTGTGGGGCTGGCTCCACTACTCGGTCATGGTGTTGCGTTTTGGCTGATGGGAACGGCGCGGGCTTATGGTTAATCGCAACCCGCCAATGGTGAAGTTCTCGCCCTTGTTTTCAGCCATCAGTCCCAGCGGTTTCATCGCCGAAAGCTAACATTACCGTTTCTACCGTTCTTCTGCAACGTCAGGTATGGCCATCGGCATTTGATGACACAATGGCTGTTGTTTATGGCATAAATCAATCGCTAAAGAGCAGGTAATGTGTTCTTTTGCAAAATCTACTGGCAGTCACTCATCACGCCAGTCAGGAAGTAGTCCGGTACTGATCTCTGGGCGGTGCAGCGTTCGCCGAATTTTATTTACCGCTAATGACGGCGAAATTGACAGGCTGCAGCAACTCGATGACGCCAGGTGGTCGGCATTCCCGTACTGGCCAACACTGGTTACTTCCAGCCTGCCTCTGGCCTTTCCAACACTACTGCCAGGAGGTTTGACGTTTATTTAAACGGCGCTTATCAGGTATTTTCCACCTGTACTACTATCGTTCAAACCAGGCCTCACCGATACCGGCTTTATAGTGAAACCCAGCTGATAAACGGATGGCAAACCGCATGTACGCCAGCATCAGGTAACAAATGGTTGCGACAGACGGCTCTGGCTTCTTTTTTCGCTGCTATAAGGCTATGGAACAGCAGCGCTGACCACTGTTGAAACTCTTTGGTTATCCAGCGCATTTATTGCTCTGGTTCCGGTTTTCACGCGCAATCTTGCTCGGCGCGGAAGACATTCCAGCAACCTTTAGGCTTATTTCTCTGCCGCAAAGGCTTTCTATTATTTTCCATGTCTGGCAACCTTAGGTCAAACAGCGGGCTATCAAATGGATATCGCGTGGGTGGCGAACTGCTGCGTAAACAGTATTGCGGGTGCCTGCGTCAATGTTCAATCATTCTACGGCTCCGTTCAGAATGGATTATTTGGCTGTACTAATGGAAGAAGACCGGTGCATCACCAAATGAACAGATGAATATTCTGTCATTGTATCGTCTGGTCAAAGTTTCGGCAATGTTACGTTTAGTTGCTGGACGGCGGTTATCTGAACAATTCATGTTCTTCAAGGTTGAAAATCGAACCTGACAGAGCAACAGGGAAAACCTTGAGTTGCTAAACGGGCTGGGGTCTCGTGTGTTAACAGCAGACTCTGCAATATGGCTGATAGCGACCATGTACGAATAAACAGAGTATGATAGCCTGATTCCCGTCTCCTCAATCTCTTTATCCCGGTTACTGCTTGCTGGCTACCGTTAACCACGCAAACCTGAACCGGCCTGAAACCGATTTGAGTGAAGTGGAACGACATGCCGCACCTGTGCCGCTTTACTGCTGCGCGGGCATCAGGACATGTTAAGCCGCCAGCTAACCGCCACATCTCCGCCACATCGCTGGTGCGCTGACCGTGCTCTGGCGTTGAGTCCTCATTCGGCGTATTCGCTACGATGTCGAGACGATGAACATAATCATTCGAAGATGAGTCGATATTGCGGCATCCCAACCGCTGGCTCTCTTTCGTTTACCGTTTCTCGGCATTGCCACCAGTGCCGCCACAGCTACTGCCAATGATGCCAGGTTTTTGCCTTTTGCGGTTATTGCCGCTCGATAATCAGCTTTATACTGACGTTATTGCCAGCAACCAGCTGACGCCAAAGGTTGCTGACTGGTGGAACCTGAATACCGTGCGGTTTGAATTTTTAAATGAAATCTTGTCGCTGAAAAAACGTTACGTACAGTTGACTTTCAGCATTTGCTGACATTCAAATGATGACCCGCTAAGATTTGAAAATGGTCGCTGGAAGGAAATTCATTCTATGGGAATATTTAAGATGAAAGGGGTGTCTTGCCGCACGCCGTAAGTATTTGCGTGAGGCCGGACATTGCGATCCCGAAACCCAGGCTGTCATTTATTTGCAAGTTCTGCGGTACTGTTAATCTGGCTAATCCACGGTGACAGACTCGCGGTGGTACGTTGTCGCGCAATGAACGTATCCCAGCTGGATCACCGAAAATGCATCGATCGTCAAACCACGTAATGGTCAGATGCTGCAAGGGAAGTGGGGATGCTGAAACAGCAACTGCAATAACAAAGGTCGCGATGATCCCCTTAATCGCGGTCTGCTCGACGACATACCTGAAACAGCATTTTTACATTCAACTGACGAGAAATCGATTTGTACTCTGTTTTATTCTCCGTGCTACGTGAAAAAGGCCACGGGTCTGACAATCGAGATCGTTTAATGTAAGTGGCTTGCTAAAGGTTGTTAATTTTCTCTGATGATGATATCTGGATCGTTACAGTGAACTGACCGCTGGCCGCATTTTGTCGCTCGCCCGGCAACGGCAGCACGACGCTGGTTCTCGAAATAACGATGGTTGGTGCTGGAAGTGGGCAGCAGGGCCTCAACCTCCGCTGCTCTGCGAGCGTCATTCATGAACCTTCATGATGCGGCACAGCACATGACGCTCGACATGCAGTGGTTTCAGCTCAGGCTTTGCCGTTGATGAGTTACGCTCTCACCAACGCCGCTTTGTCGTGGTGCACGACCAATATGCCGCTGGCTATGACAGCCTTTCAATATCTGATGCTTCCTGCGTTCTCGGCTCAACCGTTGAACTGATTGAAAGTGAGCATTCGTCTGGCGATGAAACAAATCTGTCTGTTTGATGCTGGCGTCTGGAACCTCGTTGCCAGCATCCTGAGCATTCAGCGGGACAGCTTTACTTCCTGTTGTACGTCACGGTCAGCCAGCGAACTTTATCGCCGATGGGCTGGCAATGGACTGATTCATTTGCTGGCTTCAGTATCGTTCATTCTCTCTTCCGTTTGCTTCTTCAGACCAGGTGGCAACCTGGCCCGTGGGGTGGGCGTGGTTGGGTATTTATCAGCCAGGGCCCTGCTGTCCCTCTGCTGTAACGCGTGACATCTCCGTTTCCAACAAATATCTGCCAGGGCTGGGTAAATCGACTGCCGGAGGAGACCCGTTTAGTCTGTTGTTCAGGCTTCCCTGAGGGAAGATCGTTTGCCAGCAGGCAACGCTCGGACAGAAACCGTGGCAGCCTGCGTGGGTAACCGTCAGGAATTATTTCTCCTTATCAGGAACTAAAGACTTCTGCAGCGCCGGTGTCTGGAATGACAATAGCGGAAGATGATATGTCATTCCAACAAATTCCGCCTTGACCTCACAGCGGTGGAAGTCTGCTATGGTCGATCGGTCTATCTTCTCTCTTGCATCTACAGCCGATTTCTCGGCTGCTGCGTCTGTGGATCTCCAGGTTTTCGTTATGATACAGGCGACAATCCGTTCTGTTTGAAAAGTATTCCGCAGTGAAAGCATTATGGGGTTTAAAAAACAACAGGCATTTTCTCTTATTTTTGTCAGTTTACAAATAAACCATGCGGAATGGGGCCTGTGTTTCTGAACTCCAGTGCAGTGATGGAAGAATATGTTGATAGAGTTATGTGGCAGGCGACGCTGCTGAATTTTCCGACGCGCATGACGCTCTGTTCAGCTTTCCAGCGAGCTTGTTGCCCTGGGTCGTGATTACTATAAACTGTTTTCTGCCGATAACCGTCTGCCAGACCGCCAGAAGAGCAGGTGGGTTTCGATATGATTATCTACGACCTAAAGTACTCTGTCTGCTGGGGTATGTGGGCAACCGTTACAGTCTATGACCGTGTTAACGTAAAGAGCAGGGCGAACAACCTAAGTAAGGTGTTGCCGAACAATGACTGGTTGTGATACCGCTCTTTCGCCGCGGTAACCTTTGCTGCGTTTGCCATACTCAACATGGCCGCCATCTACGTAACAGGAGATGATCTCAGGCTTTAGGTATACGCTGGCAAAATCTTGGCATGCAGGACAGCAATGACCTGATCCAGTCTTCCCGCTGCATTCGACCAGCAATTGCTGGAATCTTGCTCTATGTCATTCCCGTGGATATGAATACCTGATTGATTATCTGGCCCGGCAGCAGGCCGCACAACACTGTTCGTCTCTGTCGTCGATCACAAACTGGTGAAGTACGCTTACTGGACACCCGGCTGGCCGCTCTATGGAACTATCGTCACCTGTTGCCACGATAACCGCCAGATCTACCTGGTAGCTGAAACATGAAACCAGCAGACGAAAAATGCCTCCCGAACTGATTCTGTGACATCCGCAGCGTGAACGCTTGGTGAGATCGATTCTGGTTCTGACCTGTTTGAGCTGTTGAACTGCTGACCGCGCGTTTCTTTAACGACTTTGCTCGCCGTCTTATGGGCGGCATTGACTAAAGAACAAACAGACTGGTTACGCTGACTACTGGGCTTTTTGGTGAGATTCTGCAGGATGATTTTATCGTTTTAAAAACAAGGCGTTAAAACCAAGGTGACATGGATACTGTACATTCTGCATATTGATGCGCAACAATATTAATGCAAAAAGGGGCTGACTACGTGGCAGCCAGACGGTCTGCAAACTTTACTGCAACAATAAATTCAGATCTCTTTCAATAATCTTTCAGTACAGCGGTGAAGCTGTTTGCCGTCGACCTGCTGGGGCAATAATATGGCATCGTTTATGATGATCCATACAATGTTATCAAGGGATGACATTATTAAGCAGCCATATCTACCTTTTGTAATATTCCCCTAACGTTTTAATCCTCATATTGACCTTTGCATCGCATCTTGAAGATATTGTATCTGGCTTTGAGTTTTGTTTGATAGCGAACTTCGTTAAGTTCTGGCTTGTCTGGCTCTTTGCCCGTCTGCAGGCCGTATCTCGGTTAACCAGCCGATATCTGGATTCTTTGTGGCTACCACCGCGATCGTGCTGAAGATCGATAAAATAAAAATAAACGTTTACTCATCTGTTATTTCTTGACAACTGAAACGCGTTAAGGAAGACTGGTTGGCCTGCTACTGGTTCAATGACGTCGCGGGCTGTGCTCTGCTGGATATTCCGTCTTGGTTGTTCAGGTATTCTGCAATCATCTCTTGCCAGTGCTCGCTGGAAGTGAAATTTCTTCTCTTCTGTTGCTGATGCTGGGCTTTCTCCTGTGGGATAAATATTGGCGCTGAAGTAATCCGGCACCGCTCTTATCTCGACGGGTTTCCGTATCTGCGGTTGGCGGCACCATTTATGGTGGTGACCTTTAATGTCACCAACGCTGCCTGAAAGGCTGCTGCTGGCGCTGGCGGCACGCCTGCCTACAAAGACAGTTAAAAAAATAAAACTGCAATCATTACCATTTATTTTGCTCGTTTGACGACGGGCACCAGGAACAATATGACGCTAAACCATTAATGATGGCTGTCCAGGTTGAACACCTTGCCTGGCTGCTAAGCATCAATGGCGCGTCTGGGATTTATTCGTTATAACAGCCTGATCCCTGGGTGATGTTGAATCGACGGCGTAACCTGCTGAAGGTGGGCTTTATGGCAACCACGCTGGAAACAATTGGTTATGGACTACCTCGGTGACTTTATAAATCAACGGTTATGTTCCGGACTGACCTGACTGCTGAACCTGCGTAAAATCAATAACCTGCTGCCGTTTGTCGTTGATAAACAAATTTCCTGAACATCGCCGGGCAAACTACTGCTTACTGGCGGAAACAATACCGCCGTTTTATTACTGTTATTTGCCAGCGATGATTTCAGCGTCGTGCGCTGGATGGACTGGTGGTATATCGCTATCATTTAACTTTCCTGAAACAGGTGGTAAAGACTTGCTTTATTGCTCTACAGTCAGACCTTTACCGACGGCTTTATCTTTGACTGTGGCAGCATCAATACTAACCCTTAAGTACGGCACTCATGACACTTGGTTACCATTAAGGGGATCTGGAAACATGTATTCTGAAGACCTTATCGGTTGTTGATGCCGGTCAGCCTTTCATCCCGACAACGCCGTCTTCTCGCCGGAAAGTTCCGCTGCTCAGTTCCACACTAAAGAGTTCGACGCTTTTCCGTTTAATTTAAAACCGATGAGTTTCGTTCCCGTGCCCGAAATGCTGGCAACATTGGCAATTCTCAACGGTGTGCTTTATTGTTGGTGTGGCAACAACGTGAAATTCTTGCGCCCGAAAATGTTAAAGGCGAAGAAGGTATTGATTACTGATGAATATCTCGTTCAATTGCAGGCCACGATTACGCTCTGTTGATTGAAATTTGCGTGCTCTGGGGAAAGCGATATTGACAGGCCTTAACAGCCCAGGCTGCACGACCAGGTGATGGTGGCAACAGGAAGTGATTTACGGCTGGCGGTGATTGATGAGTTGTGGAACAAGGTCTGCTGTTCACTGGCACACAGCCGTGGCCTCTTAATACCGTCTGTTAATGGCGCGCTATAACGCTGGCGCTGCTGCTGACGGTGCTCTGGTAACAGCCTGTTTGTTCTGCTGGAAAATATATTGCCAGGGGCAGGCGAGTTGATTTTCTGCAAAGGCGTACCGTTACCAGGGGACGTTGAACTGACCGTTGTGACGTATTATCAATTTTCGCGCTATATTGCTGGCACGGCATATCAGGTTAGAACAGCATCTCAGTATTCAACAGCAGGTCAGGCCTCGCTCGATTGGGGCGAGTTCATTCGACGACTTTGAGCTTTTTCCGGCTGCTCGGGGAGACATGGGGTATCATCAATGATATGATTTAGTGCCAGAACTGTTTGCCTGTTCTTTCTCGGATGCGTGTTTATTCAATCTCTCTTCTCTGAATGGTATTTATTCATTTCTACAAAGTGGCGTCTGGTAAGTGCTGGAAGTGGATTCTGATTGCTCTCCAGAAAAGGTGATGAGTTATTTTTCAGGAAATGAAACGTCGTGGGGCTATATAATAAGATACGGTGATTTTTGGAAGATGATAACAAACAAAATGAACTGTTCTGCATGATGAATTCAGTGTTTGATGAAATAGCATTCGTGTTAACATTTTCAAAGGCTATATCCAAAGTACTATTGTAAGTGCTCAAGTCTTCTGGAACAGACTCGGCACGCCACCGTTGCTGAAAATTATCGACCTCGGAATAAAACAGGCTTGATGAAACCGGCCGTCGAACAACCAGTCTGGCAAATCTCAATGCTGGCATTGCTGTTTAACGCAACGTTTGCCGTTCCGTGGCAACTGGAACCCGGATCTACGGCGCTGGGCAAAGGGCTGGCGCTGACCAACTGGTGATGAAACCTTTCGCCGTTGTGGGCAATGCTGCGGAAAGAGCAACAAAACCCGCTGTACGTTCTGTCTGCTCTCACTGTTTGCCGATATTCAGTCCACCTGTATATGGGTATCGGCATTGTTTAACCGTTGCTACGACGTTGGGTACAGCACGGTGGCACTGCTTGGCCCGTGGGAATTCATGGTGCGCTGGTGAAACATCAGCAACAGTCGATTTCCGTTATTATGGTGCTGCCGCTTACCGAACAGTCGACCGCGCAGCAGGATAACAACGGTTGCTACCGCCTGTTGGTATGCGGCAAAGTCAGGGGCTACAACGCCTTTATCATTATTGTCTGACAACCGGATGACTTTGAGGATATACCATGCCATGCTCAATTGCGGTGCGGAAAAGGCAACCCGGATTGATTATGGAAGGTCTCAAACATATTTTACCTTCTGGCAATACTGTTCTGGGTCGTCTGGGCTTGAATTTGGCTGTTTTTCGTTGATTTCCTCTCCATGCTGGTCAGCATCACGACTCTGGAACAATATGGCTACCCTGCAACCCTCTCTGGTGATACGTACAGAAGAGTCAGCGTTGGCCTGCGTTGAGGTTAAACATCGTCGTGCGGCGTTATCCTTTATTTTACTGACTGACCAACATCTTTCCACCACAATACAAAGGGCATGACATGGCGCGTGTTTATTGAGGCAAAGTGCGGTAAAACCTGTATCTGATATGATACTGGTGGAACTGGAACAGATTAAAAATATCTCGGTAAACTGTTTTCTACAAATTCCGGCTGCTGCACGGTAGCCTGCAGAGATCCCAGACCAGTTCGTCCGCAGATGAAGCGGTGCATCTCTTCAGGTGGAAATCTCATGGAATCCCTTTGCTGTTTTCTTTCCTGAATAAACCGCTACGTAAAGATGAATAACGGATAACGTTCTTATGAATACCGTAATCTGAAACAGAAACAAACTGAAGTTCTGGACAATGAAAATGTATTCCGTGATCTGCTGATTTTCATCATGATTGGTGCTGGCCTTTACCGACTCACAAAGACGCGGCGCGCGTAAATTTCGGCGATTTTTATGTGGCTGGATTTTAAAACAAGGGCTGGTGCAACGTCGTTTCCCCAGCAAAGGTTGCTCAAAGCCGACCACGACGCTTTCTCTCGATAAAGATGATAAAGTCTCTCGCTCCCAGGGACAGCAGGCTTGTCGTCTTTAGTCGGCTCTCGCCACGTTGATTTATGCTGCAAACTGGCTGTTTAAAGTGGATGACCTGAATTCTAAGGCTGCGTGATGGCGACCGTTTATTCTGGTGTGTCGATTTTCTGCGCTTCTGCTGGCCACCACCGCCTCGCCAATTTTAACAGCGTTCAACCTGGCTGCAGCCAGGCCTTTGATCAGGACATCATCCCAAACGCACCTTTATTACGCTCACCCGGCGTTGTTGTTGGCATCACTATTCCCGGCAGCGTCCAGTATTGTTGATGAGCTAAGTATTGCAGGATGCCACGCTGAACTGGATGCTGGGCGCGGTCTGCGTGCGTGGAAGACATCGCCCGGATTACCGTTTACGCCTGATTTTCACATGCGTGCATGGGTGATACAACCGCTGTTGCTGTCCAGTGCAACAGCGATATGTGGAACCGAAGGCCGTGGATCGATACCTGTATTTGTTACCGGCGATGGAACTGGCAGGAGGTGTCGCCTGGCGCAATAGCGTACAAATGAATAAGAATAAGAAACAACAGAATATTTTCCGGTCAATTCCAGCAACAATAAACTAATTGCTTCAGCGTCGGTCATCTGGCGTTTCATTGTTTTTGGTTTCTTGTTGAATACAAAGAACCAATTCTGCTAAGTTTAACGTTACTGTGGTGAAAGGCAAATTTTCATGGAGTGACCTTTGCTCACACGATCAAGGATATTAATCTTTTTTAAGATGGCGTTCCTTTCAGTGCCACTGTCGACAATGACCCAAACATCCAGACCTCGGCAATAACTGCATAAAAATCAATTTGTTCGCGTTATTACTCGATTATCAATTGATTCTTTAAGTTCTGTCCGGTTTTCTGGCGGAAACGGACGTATATAAAATATTTGTGCTTCCGTGACAGTTGGCAATTGCTAACCTGCATGCATGTCTTATCGTTTATCTCGTTTTTTCAGGGCCTTCTTGCATTGATGGGGCAGCAACGCCCACCACGTGAAATCATTTCGGCATTATTTCTCCGTCGCTGGGTCGGGGACGCTGGCTCTGCTCTATGCTGGCAACAGTCACAAATTTATGCTGTCCGTTTGCTGATGCAGCACATGCAGAATTACTGACCTCGGTGCAGGAAAACGTACTGCGTTTGCCCGTCACCTATCGACGTTTCCAGGCTACGGTGACCTGAACTGGTGCTGGTGCATCGCCGTGGTAATAAACCGGTCTGGAGATGCGACAACCGGTAATGATGATCTGGTCGCCGGGTATGTCGAAATGGATGCTGGGGATAACGAAGCTGGCGAAGCATTTTGGCAAAGAGGCTGGGCGCACTGACCTGACATGAAGTAAAGATGATGATTATTTGTTCGTGACCGCGCAGATATCTGTCGAACTATATTCTTTATTTTCTTCTACCTGTACTGGATAAAAATGACGGGTATTGCTGCTAAACAATCCCGACGGCAGCGCGTCCATTCGTCGAACGCGTTATTTACCTCCATTCGCGTTAACGCTGATATTCCTGCCACCGCAGGGTAACAAGACAGTCTGGAACCGGAGACTCTGTTCAGCGATTTAACCGATCATGGCAAACATGGATACCCGCGAGCTGCAAAGGTTATTTTATTGCTTGTAATATGATGTAATGGCACATTTCTTATTGTCACACTTTCGTTTATCGATAACGGAACTCAAATATGGACTTTGATATCTTCCAGGTTAATGCAGCCTGTTATGCTTTCCCACTCGGTTTATCTGGATCATATGAAAAACAATTGACTGATTTGATTACTGGCGAAATCTCAACCGTAGCGGGCAGCCTGCCGATTAATGACAAACCGTTAATGATAACAAAGGGCAATACAAAAGTTTACTGGCTTTTTTATCGCGTTTGTGTTCATTTTATTGATAATGCCGCATGGGGAAGTCAATGGTCGGTAAAGTCGAGCTACAGGTTAACGCGCTATCTATTTTACGGCATTTTCTCCAGACAAATCGAAAAAAGACGTTGTCGTTTAATCAATTGAAATTGTTTATCGTTGGCGTGCGATCAGGCTATAATAACAGTCAGGTAATGTTTTGCTCTCTCGCGCATTTGAACTCGACGCTGGAGGCTCTTGCGATCGGTCCCCTTGGCTGCGGCTGGCCACATTTCAGAGCTGTACGGAAGGCTGGGGATGCCGAACGGTAACTGGGGAGACAACTGGACGGTCTGCCATTTCACCTTAACGCGGTTAACCTGCTGACGCGATGGGTATCAATGGTCGATGCAGTAGCCACAGCAGCAAGAAAAACCACTATCTGGTGCTCACCGATGCAACGCTTGCGCTGTTGCTGGTATGAATCAGTTGGTCTGGAACTGACCTCGTCAGGGCGTGCGCACCCAGCAACAAACCCAGTTTATTCGACCTCCCACGGCAATGAAGGTTGTACGGTATCCAGACCACGATCGAGCTGATGCGTGGCGCTGGGATAGCGGCGATCGAAGACCAGCCAGCAGCTGCTGGATCTCTTGAGATGACGGTGAAGAGCACCGCATCTCCGGTGGCTGGTGTTCTGCAAGACCGCTTCCATCGAACCGGCAGCTGGTGATCCGTTTGCCGCAGGTTCATCACGGTTAATCGTTTGCACCGTCCCGTCGCCGCACTTCACTCGAACAGTGAAAAGTCTATCACAGCACTAAAAGAAAATAAGGGTTCCCCTGGCTCCTCTTACTGCTTTTAGTTGACCGGGACCGGGGGCGCACAAGGTAAAATACGATGCGCGCTGCCTCCACGGATCACTTGTCGTCTGCTCGCGATGGTACGTCGCGGACGCCGCTGGGAGGCGCGCATGAGCGACGAGGCGTTGTTTTCGCCCTTTTTGAACTTTGATTTGCAACTTTCTTAGATCTATAAAAACGACTTGTTAAAGAAATAATGACGGTTAACGTGTAATATACTTTATTTCGCTTCAAAGTTCCTGGGACGGCTCTCGCCAATCACGAAACCCAGTGAATGTGACGTATAGTGAAAGGAGCACCGTTATGCGCGCGCATTCGGCACCTCGCGGCGCCACCGTCGGAGGAGGTGTTTCCGAGTTGTCAAATTAAAATATGATGCGCTAATACTTTCGAACTCTTTCGTTGTCCAGTGGGTTCCCGGCACCGCTAGCGTGTAGAAACCGCAAAAAAAGTAATCGCTCAAATACTGTTGGAGGACCCTTTTAAGTCTTTTGAGGCCTGCACTCTACTTCTTATCGCAAGTACCGAGCCCATGTTTGGTCTACGGGCCGGTGTCGTCTAAAAGAGCAGACGACAAGCAGAAACGTTTGAAAGAGCAGACGACAGTTCGAACGATCAGGCGGCCGTTTGAACTTGAAGACGCACTGAGCGTGGTCCGCAGGTGGTCCGTACAACTTGACGTTTTTCCGGCGTTTATGTTGGAACAAAACAAATAAATCTAACGACCACAAGTATCCGTGAATTCAACCCAAAGTGCTTCCCGCCCAAGCAATCGTGGTCTGACGGCGTCTCGTTTCCCCTTCTCACGGCACATATCCACGTTATCGGACGAACCGAGCACATGAAAACTGACCTTCAAACCTTTCTCGACACTTTTGGTACAGCCCCAGTCGCGGCATTTTGACGAGAAGGCAGGTTTTTGTCTGGTTCTTTTCAAAACAACGCAGGAATACACGTCTGGCTATGGCCCTTCCGCCCACAGCCCCGGACCGGAAGTGCGACCGACGCGCCACCACCGCGCCGTGACGTAACAGAGATGAGTTTGTGTATAGGTATGTTAAATAATGTTCCCATCATCGCGCCTCAACTGCAAGCTTTCAAGTTTTGCAGTGCCTGATCTCCTAAAGCGCATTTTTACATCGCGTTTTAAATGTGCGTCATGCCACTCACCCATCTTGCTCGCAGAATGCCATCTAAAAAAAAAACAACAAAAAAAAACTAGAAGAGCAAAGCTGGAAAGACTGCATATTTATTTTGTTGATGTTTTTCGTTCTCTCGGTCGCTCATTACGCACATCGACAGACGCTTGTGTTGGACCTTGGCTCGTGCACGATGGAACGCTAGAACGCCGCTTTCATGATCGCGTCGTCTGAGCGTTGCAAAAGGTTTCAGACGGGGCATGAATAGCAGACGGACGGAGGCGGAAACGGACGCCGACGCGCAGCTTTGGTGTCTGCCAACCAACGTTACTAGAACCACTCCAGTTGGGAAACCGCCATAGAGACTGCTCTGAAAAAAGTGGCACCGATCCGTCCACGAGAACTGAGCTAATGGCGCAGAGTAATGGCGAACACAACGCCGCCATTCCTCCCGCAGCGGCCAGTCGAGGAACTGCACGTGACTTCTATTTTCATTGTAATCGGCCATTTCGGGGCCAGAACAATGGACCTTTTCCGAGAAGCGTTCTGCGCACGCGCGAGCGCCCGATGCCAAGCGGCGGAAGTTGAAACCAAAAATCGAGGAAATTCGGAAGGAGGCTGTAGATCAGCGAGTAGCAAACGTATTGCAGCATACATATAATTGTGTTACGCAAAAAAAGAAAGCGGACGGAAAGAATAACACGACGTTTAAGTGGACGCCACGGATGCCCCACTTGGACGGCGCGTTGGGCACGCCCCGCTGCTCAGAGAACGAAGAAACTGGTAGCGTAGCTCCCATTATCGATTGGTAGCGCAGGTAGGTCCCTTCCTCGATTTTAGTTCGTGCAGCCACCGCCTGGTGCCGTCGGTATGTGAAAAAGGTCCATTACTGTGGAAGGGGCTTCGAGGTACCGCCCCCGTCTCCCAAGCGGACGCGCCGCGGATTACTACTAGGTTAATATGCACCTAGCTCGGGACGCGCTACCTGAAATCACCGCTGAGGCATGGTTGTATAAAAACGAGTATTAATTGTGCTGCAAAACCTTGCAAACTAAAGATTTTAGAAAACATCACGCACCCCTCCTTTTGTACTAAACTCCAATAAAGGTTACAACAAAAAGAGTTTCTTCCGTTGGTTTTTACGTTTCTAGTAACGTTGAATCGTACATACGTATCCCGATTCAGTTACCAAAGTAGCCGTCTGGCGGCGCGTCGAGGCGACGCCGGGCTCGCCGGGCGAGTCGTGGTGAGTGAGGGGGTAATGTTGGTGCATGCAGCGTCTATATGAGCAGTTCCATAACTGAGCTAATCTAATAACGTTGGTGTTAGCGTTTCACGGCATTGTAGACGACGATAGACGGTGGTGAAATAGCAGACGATGCCGGAGGTTGCCGCTCGTCTGCTCGCACGACTATACTTCGTTTCAGCTTGGGTCCAGACGCAGCCGATGCTACGAGCGCGAGCGTGGCCCTGAACAGTGCTTGCATTGCACGAGCGCGCGTGCTTGGCAGGAGGCTGAAAGCCCGGAGCTCGCGCTTGTAGCATCGCCTGCGTCTGGACCCAAGCTGAAACGAAGTATAGCAGGCGGCGTTTGACTTCCAGACTATAGACCCTTTCTTCAAGGCAACGTTACTAGATTACCCCAGTTGGAACTCCGCGGAGGGGTACCCCCTCACCACTCACTCACTCACTCACTTTAATCCGCCTGGAGTCGTTCGAAGCGCCATCTGTATTTTTATTTTATAACTGTGCGTTCCAACGAGCACAGCTGAAGCGCCAAATGGCGATCACAACGCAGCGGTCACTCGAGGAACTGCACGTGACATCTATTTTTGGCTTCAATCGGGTTACAGCGGTGCCACCCGTCTCCCAGCGGACGCGCCACGAAATACCCCGAAGTTAAAATGCGCCGAGTCGGGACGTGCTACCTGAAATCCCCGCTGAGGCATGGTTGTATAAAAACAATATTAATTGTCCTGCCAAACCTTGAAAACTGAAAACTTTAGAAAACATCACGCGCCCCCATTTTGTACTAATCTCCAATAAAGGCTACTACAAAAGAGTTTTTTTTTGTTGGTTTTGTACGTTTCTAGTAACGCTGAAACGAACGTATCCCGATTCAGTTACCAAAGCAGCCGTCCGGCGGCGCGTCGAGCGACTCCGGGCTAGAGTAACTGTATATGCTCCGCTTGCGGAGCAGAGTACCGCAATGGTGCCATTCTGGAGCCAAGCGCTGCGGGAAGCCACAGTCGGTTTTTGCAGGGGACTCCGAAGGCGCAGACGCGAAACGGCGCGCTGTGGCGTGCTGCGGCTGCCGCGGCGCGCTGCGTACAGGAAAATAGCGCGGCGTGCGGCGACGAGCCGCGCATGTGCCGTCATCGTTCTCCCGTCGGTTCCTGTTTCCCTCTCGATTGCAAAATTGCACCCGCGGGTTCCGCGGGTCGTGTGTGAAGTGAAGTCGCCAGGTCGTTGTTGCTGGGACGCAGATAGCGTCGTGAGCCCGCTGTCTGCCCAACTTTTGAGGACCTTTCCCCTCGAACGATCGCAAGAAGCAAAAGAACGCAGGCCTGCTTATTTTCCCCTTGTGCCTATTCGAAGAGCAAGTGCCGCTGCTCAGCCTGCGACTTTTTTTTTATTTCTTTTTTAGCAGACAGTTTATTTAATATTATTTTGACGGAGCAGTGCTTTACCTTCGTGCGTTCCAATTATATGCGAATCTGAGGAAAGTCGAGCACCCGCACTTTCATGCTAATATAGTGTACAACTTTTTTCTACTTTTTTATCTGAAGTTTCTGTTATTTCGCGAATTCGAGACGCCCGAATAGAGCTCTGGAGATCGTGTCTCGCCGTCGGAATCCGGTACGGGCTCTTGCCGCTGTCCGCTCGATTTGTGCACTTTGTAACACTACAGCCCGTCATTTTCACGGGGCTCTTTCTACGCGCATGCAAAATTCATTGCGGTAAACGATGCAGCGGCTGATGAAAACGCCGCCCCTCGCTTTCGAAGCTTTCGAGACGAGAGCTCGCCGACCGACTCCGCCAGGATGACCGGACGGCTGTCGCATCGGCGTATCACTCCGCGAGGCCGCAGATGCGAGCAACGCGATTGTCGTCCGTGTCGTCTGCTTCACATACCTTGGAAAACGATGTCCCAAAACATCGCTCGCGTTAGAAAAAACAGGAATGTACTGGTCCCCAGTTGACGCACATATGTTCAGTGACTTGAGAAGCTTTCGACTCGTTCGATTTTAGTCTGGGATCTATATTTTTCGAACGCAAAGCGAAAAATATGTTCTCGAAACTCGGCGCTCTGGAAGGCCGCTTTCCCGCACGAAGGTCGGCTCCAGTTCTGCGTACGTGACCACTCCTCCGCCAATCGGAGATGGCGGCGAAAGGAAAAGGAACGCGATACTCAGCCTCATCCAGTTACTCTACTCCGGGCGAGTCGTGGTGAGTGGGGGTTACTGTTCGTGCATGCAGCGTCTATGAACAGTTCCGTAACTGAGTTAATCTAATAACGTTGCTTCAAGGGCGCCGCCATCTTGAATTGTCGTCACTTCCAGTATGGGCGAAAACATTGTCTTGCCGTCGCCACGCAAATAGAATGCATTTAGGAGAAAAGCGTAAACGTCACCCATTCTCGTTTTCTCTCCCTCTATTTTACTACTTGCAGGTTGAAACGTTTTAATATTTTTGCGTCGCCTCATGCCGGATATGCCTACTTTGGCAGTCAGTGGCGAGAGTAAGCGGAAATTCAGCTTCCGTCCGAGCGCAGCCAAAGCTACGTGTGGCCGGAGCCAATCACACGCCGGCAATAGGTCATGCGATCTCGTTTGCACTTTTGTATTACTCCGCTGCGCCGCTGGTCGCCCGCGCTCGCCTAGTATTTCGTCTGCTACGGGTGTATCAACGGTATCGTCTGCTACAGGTGTAAAAAGTGCCCTTTCACGTTCTGAAACTTAGTCACAGGGGATGTCAGTACGTAGGCTGGCCGCTGGCATCTGTGTCCGAGCTTTCCACCTGTTCGGCATAGTTTCGAGATGTAAGTACACGTTGCAAGGTCCCCGCGATGACCCGGCCGTTGATGTTTCCTTGTATTGTTTGGATATACCAGGGCTCGAGGCGCAGTCCTTTCCACCAGCTTCTCGGCGTTCAATGTGATCGGCAGGTAAAGGGGTGCCCTGATTTCGCCGCGTATCTGAATTGTAGTGGTCAGGGCGCTTTGCTTGTTTACAACACATTCGCGGTACGACGCGGCCGGAGTCTCCTGCCGAATTTGAAAGTAGACATTCATCACGACCTCTCGCGCCTGACGCCCAAATGGGCCTTTGCGAAAGGGCGTTTTGAAGCGACTCGGTGAGGAAAGCAGCGAAGCACATGACTCGGCGATTACGGGAACGAAATCACACAGAAAATCCGAGCGCTGCAGCTGTGTTGCCAGCGGATGTACGTGTTTTCGCCAAACCACATGCATTTACATATATTAATAGAAACATAAACTTCAGAGATTTGATTCCTTTGGTTGCAAATCATTCTCAGCAGTACACATCTGGAAGGTTGTGCAATGTTTACGCACAAAACAGTTATTTTAAAAGAAATGACTTTTGTGAACTACTTTGTGGTGCGTAGGAATGCTCTTCTCGAAGTTGCGAACCGTCCCTCAGCCTTTGGCTGCGCTCGGACGGAAGCCGTTTAGCCTCGCACTCGTTTCTTGCTCACGTTGTATCCATATCCGGTATGCGTTTCGAAAAGAAAGCAGCAGATTACAGCTCCCAAATAAGTAAAAAAAAAAAAAAAAGCATAAAGGGATTCACAACAAGAATGACCAACCAGCCTCGACAAAAATCCTCGGCATGAACATCAGCCAAGACGGAAAAGCGAAGGAATGGCTAGAAGGTCTACGAAAAAGCTGGACACATATCCTTGGAATCATCAGAAGAACGGCTACAAAATCATGGGGTGCCAACGAAAATACACTAAGAACGTTAATACATGCCTTCTTAGTGTCTAAGGCAATCTACGGGTACAACTACACCACACTCACTAAGACACAACAGGAGAAAATCAAATGCCTGATGAGGAAAGCCCAAAGAGTCGTAACGGGCCTCCCGAACCACGCAAGATTAGAAGAGGTCAGGAAATGGGCGCTCCTCAACGACATCGAGGACATTGCCCGGGAAGGCGCTGTTTCGCAAATAATAAGGCTTCACGGAACAAAAGCAGGGAGGGTCATCCTAACCAAGCTTAGAAAAATCAACCTGCAGATGGAGGAGCCCGAGGAACCCCTACCACCGTGGGAAACCTCTCTGCCACAAGAAGGAAAACCGCCGCCAAACGCAGGGAGGGAAACAGCAAGCACGAGGCACCAAAATAGAATTCAAGCGCTTAAGGACCCCAACAAGGAAGTGATATACACTGACGCAACTGTTACCAGGGAGAATCGTGCAGCCTGTGCCTGGTATAACATCACCACGGAGAAAACAGGCAGAGCAACTCTGCCTGAAAAGACAACCGTCAGAGACGCAGAAATAGAAGCGATAGCCAAGACAATTAAGGACCATCAAGGCAACACCGGAAGAAAATATTACATTTTCTCGGACTCGAGGGAAGCCATCCAGGAGTACAGGAGCCCAGCCACAACACTGAAAACGGTGCAAGAAACAAGTAAATACATCGATGAAGCCAAGAAAGCCGGCACGAGCTTTACGCTTGAGTGGGTCCCAGGGCATGCGGGGATCCAGGGCCACGACAGGGCGGAGCGGGAAGCGAAGGCGGCGCTCATACACCATTATAGCACCCTTAGTCAGCTTCCCGCGGTAGACTCCATCGATTCCACGGACCCCTACGATTACCCACCAGACATCGCAAAACAAGTAAATAAAGAAAAAAGGAAAAAAAGACTGGAAGCTCTAAGGCCAATACCCCCGCCCTTCCAAATATGAGACTCAGCAGATGGCAAAGAGTATGTCTGAGAAGAATCATCTCGGAAGCTGCAAACACGCCTGAAACTCTCCACAGGAAAGGCATTATTAAATCTAGTGAATGCACATCCTGTGGGTTTACTGGACCAGCAGGACTAGAACACCTCATTTGGGACTGCCCAACATGGGAGAGGGCAAGAGCAAGGCACATCAAGCAAAACAAAATTAAGGACTTTAGGGACTGGTGCCAACCAGTCTTTAACTTTGAAGAGAGCGATCGCAATAGAGGTCTAGTCAAGAGCCTACTAGACTTCATTGCGACGACAGGAATCAGAAAGTTCCTCTGACCTAGTTACCCCTTAATTTCCCTTTCCTGGAAGACTATCGGCTTCAGCCACGTGACTTTCTTTCTAATAAAAACGATTTTCTATCTATCTATCTAAAAACTGACGGTTGCAATCAAAAATGTTAACACGTTCTACTGTCGAGGCGAGAAGAAAGCGATGTTTTTACGCATACCGGAAGTTCCCGAATTAAAGATGGCGGCGCCCACGTAGAAAAGGTAGTCCAGCAGAAAATTGGCGTGTCCACTCGGGCGGGCTGTGACCTCCGCTGAAATTGCGTGTAACAGCTAAATATTGCGCTAATCCTTCTTTCTGGAAAAATTATTTTATGTAAAATCGTGTCCCATTTATGTCCTTAAATAAACGTTTTTCCTTCCAGTGTTTATAGGGCGAATATGCTACAAAAATCGACAAATTTTGCCCGCGGCTTTTGCTCTCGTAGCATCAGCACACTGGCTGCTACGTCGCCCGCAAAGGAAGCGTGCCTGTGACGTTCGGCGACTGTTCGTCGAGTAATTCGCTCCATGGAGTTCCGCTTTAATGATAGGCACGCTCGGCTGTAAGTTTGTAAACATAGAAACTTTGTATACGCATTTGTCAGCATCTCGCCAGCGGCGCTAATAAAACGATAAACATTAACGGTAGTCGGAGAACACCACATTTGGCGTCTTCATAAGCGCAAACATGGTTTTCTTTCGGCTTTTTCGTAATTCTTTTCTTCCCCAAATCCATTCAAACAAGGGAGTTTGCTTACGTTTTATGACGTTATGTTTTGGGCCAGCGGGACATCCGTGTTTCCTACGTTTCGTGCAAAGCTACTCCTTGAATTTTTCTGGGCTCAGTGTGAAGTACTGCTGCTCATACTCACAAAGCCTGGCAGTTCATTGACTGAGCCATAGAGTTCCCGGTACAAGATTTGGAGCGCGAGGGTCTGGTAGCACAGAGCATTTCTCGGGGAGTCTGGTATTCAGCACACAGCTTTTGCAGCGGCGAGGACCCGAAACATGGTTTTCAAACCCGACGAGAAAAGAAGGGGTAGCCCCAGGAACGCGAGAAGCACGAGAGCACATTCCATCGCTCCGGGACAAGTGTGTTTCGGCGTCTCGCCGCAGCGGGGCGCCCGTCACATGACTCTTGTAAAGTTCCCGCTGTCCCGAGAAAAGTGGCGCCATTCATTGTTATGGAAAAGCTCGAGACACGTGCCGCGCGCCACTTCTGGGAAGAACATGGCGTCTGAAATCTCGCTCAGTGCTGCGCTGTGCCGCCATATCTTCCCAAGGGCTGCACGTTCCAGGTGTGCCGTGCATCGACGCACCTTGCGGTACTTTGAAACATGAAAAGGCATTAGATACTTGTCTGCTGCTCTACCTTTTCACTTCGGCAGCCGCGTCTCGCGGCGATCTGCCAGAGCTTCGTCAGTATAGGAGTATTCACTGGCGGGCATATCCGTGTGCGCGGTTGCTGAGCGCGAGCTGACGGCGAGCTTCACAGTTCTTTTGCAACGTGCATTCCATACCCATCAAGATTGCCGGTCTTAGCAGGCTATTAATGTGAGCTCGTTCTGAGCATGCGCTCTAAACATTGACCTCAAATATGGCGTCCAGTGAATGCCCCCTATAGGAGGCTATGGAAGTATGTACATACGAAGCTCGTGCGTGCTCCGTGTGAAGCTTCGCTTCTTGCAAAGCAAATGTGTGGTGTCTGGTCTGTGATGGCATGCGGGCCCCGAAACAGTGGGACCAAATACCACGCTAAGCCAATAGACCTGTTGCTATATTACCCCGAGAGTGCCTCAATGTCCTTCTGTTTAGGGTGATGCCATCATTTATAGTACCCGATGCCGACATAACGCGCTCACAGAGAAAATACGAAGAAATCGCATTAAACATAATGTCGCCGTAGCACAGATATGCAGCGCCACGAGCGCGTGCAGGGACACGCTCTCTCACGAGCTTCAGAACAGAAAATAGAAATAAGCGTTCGGATCAAAATGGCCAGATGTCATCACCCCAAGTAAAGCGCACATGAAGGCACCTATATTACCCAGGCATCAAGGAGAATGCAGGGATTGGTGTTCCACGCGCCGCAGGTGCCGGCCCTCAGCAGCAGTAAATTTTCTAAAGCAAAAACCTAAAACAAATTATATCTTGCACGCGCGTTCGTCAACGATTTATTTTGGTTATTTACTTCGAATCTTTTGTACGGAGAAGGCGTGCGCGTGTGGCGCGTGGAACACCAATCCCTGCATTCTCGCCCGACTGCTTGGGTATAGACAGCAAATGGTCTATAGCTGGCAACTCCCGCGGAGCGCGGGCCAAAATAAAGCCCCTGGATATGTTTCCGTTTGTCATTGCAAGTAGCGTCAAATGCGCGAGCACACGTGGCCCGTGTCTCGAGGGGATCTTGAAGCAAATGGCGGCGCAGCATTGAAATGAGCGGCCCTTGGAAGCGAATGGCGGCGGAAGCACCCTCTCGTGGCACGTGTCTCCCGCGTTTCCACAACAATGGTTGGCGGTTCTTGTAAAAAACGCCTTTATCAAGGAGCTTTAGGCCAAAAGTGATCGCAGCGCCCCTAGCGAGCTTAGAGTATCCGCAAGCAGACGAATTCTCCACAACGCATTGGTTTTGCTATATTCCTGCAAGGTGAACAATGGAACAAAAAAAAAAAACATTCACGGTTATCGCTGCTTTTAGTGTTAAAAAGTAGGTGCCACCTCATGAGTGAAGTACATTTTATTGCGCGTGGGAACGATGTTACAGCTTTTCAGGGTGCAATTTTAGGGCTCTCCTGTAGAAAACACTCTGTCAGAACTTATGTAAGGCAGGCAAAACACGAATGTACCTTCGCACTCTTGAAAAAGGGCAATGTACAAAAAGTTCAAAAAATAGCTACGTTTCAACTTTACTGTTCTTGTCGATCAATGTCTTTGGATCTTGAGGGTAAATAAATTAATAAATAAATAAATTCATTTTGTTGTTGCAATTGCCATTTCTCATTAAAGTATGCTGTTAGCAAGTCCCGTGTATTTGGTGAATATTTGGGGTGAAAAACACGCTATTTACACAAATTACCATATAATTTACACGTTGAGTAATGGATAATTCGTTCAAAAATCATGCGAGGTTGTAAAAAACGTGTTTTGGTTCGGTCATACACGCATAACCGTGTAGCCGACCTCGAAAACACGCATCACCCCCGGCGACGACCGCAGCATTGCCGGCTATCGAAGCACCGGAATGCTTGGGGACACACCTGGAAAGGACCGTGGAGACAAATGCCGCGGAAAGAAACATGTCTCGGAGACAGATATGCACCAAAAGCAATTACGCCATGTCGCGGGACGGGGCGAATCCCGCGCTTGTTGCGCGCTGCCATTGATTCTGGTCGATGGCAATGCGGCTTCCCTCATGTCGCCCATGTTTGTATTTATTTTAGGGGTCTTGATAATAGTTTCTTACGCACCACAAATAAAATTATTGGTCTAATTACTCGTTCTAAACAGTTAAAATGGATATAAAAAGCGTGTCCTCGATTTGAACACGTGACATTGCAGTTGGTTTCGTTTTGGCTTCAACCCTTCAACTGCAAGCGAAACGGCCATGTAACACCAGAGGGGGGGAGGGAGAAGGTATGCCGCCGCTTTTCATGCATCCTCCTCAGAATTTACGGCGCTCCGTGGTGGCCGCCATATTAAAACTTTATACCAGTGTTGCTGCATCTGTAGGTCATCTTTAAGTTAGAGCTGACAGAAAAATCTGGCCACGGCGCAACGCCGATGTACGCTGGAAGCGAGAGCCGGTTTTGCTTTCGTTGTTTTTGTTTGGTCGGAGAAAATCTGGCAACAACGCACGTTTAACATGGCGCCGGTATCGTTTTGGTTTGATGGGACACGAGAAGCTTCGCTGTTTGCGATCACATGTAACGAAGACGTGACCGGAGAAGTGTCCCTGTCATGTTCCCGGAAGACGGAAAGTATCATTCGTAATCGTCGTGTGTGCTTTGAAAGCGAAGGGAGTCACTGGGTCCACAAGTGCGGAACCACAAGCCAAGGCTCACAACAGCGCTGCATTGACTTCGGCGATATCGTTCCGTCTGGTGCAACACGGCGATGCGACAAAGAGCTCAAACGTTCGACGTGTGGTGCGGTGCTTGGAGGTAGAAACCCACACTAACACGGAGCGCGAATTGGTTGTTGTGGGAGTGTAGGTTCAACGAGTTTAGTCCCATCGTCGTCAGCTGATCCGGACCAGCTGGTTCGGGAGGACGCAGCAAGCGTTTTTAAAAGTAAATCTTCCTTCGTTCCGTTTCCAGGGTGTCTACCAAGTTGACATTTTCAAATTCCCTGAGTTTTCCAGGTTTTCCCTGAGTACTTTTGTGAAATTCCCTGAGTGACACAGAACTTTGTTTTAGGTCAAGATGGGCTGACACCATGTCGCCAGATGCTGTCACTCTCTAAAAAGCATGTTATAAAATTAAAAAAACGACATAATACAGTTTTAATGGTAACGAGTAACTTTTATTAGATTCAAAAAGAAAACAGAACGGACTGGTTAGTAAAATTCATAGCGAATAAAATATAAAAAAGGTAAACTGAGATTTACGTGAACCCCCTCCCCCCGTGAGGTCATGTGACCTCGGGGGGGGGGGTCACGTGACCTCACGGTTACGCCGACGGCGACGCCGCTCAAGCCGGAAACGGGCGCCTAAGAGCTGCGCTCTAAAAGAAAAACGGGAGCAATAACGGGGAAAGAAAAAGGTAAACAAAGATAAGGCGTTCAAAGTGCGATTGCTCAACCCTTGTTGTCAACACACTCCACTTGACAAAATCTTTTTTCTTTTTTTTACGCGCGCGGGTGCTTCTTTTTTTTTTTGCTTTTGCCATCCTCTACTTTTTTGTTTTTATTGGTTGCTTTTTTTTTATTTTTTTATACAATTGCTTTTTCGCTGCGTATCCCGCGTGCGCGTATGCTGGCTTGGCGGTCTGCCAGCCCCGCAACCCGAGCTATGTGCTCCCCGCCGGCGCAAAAGGCGCACCGGGAGAAGCGAAGAAGGGCCGTGCTTGGCCGTGCTTCGTCTTCGTTCGCTACATCGAGTGTCCCCGCCATGGGAGTTATGGGCGTTCGATACAGAAAAACAATGTGATTTTCTAGGGGATGTTTGGACTGTTTCGTATAAACAATAATTCGAAATACACGGGTGTGATATAACCGGGCTCGACTGTACGTTTGGCCCATTCCATTGATATCTGAAGAATTTTGGACTGTGAGAGTCCATCTGTAACACTTTCAAAAATAAAAAATAAAATGAAAAAAAATTCCCTGATAGAAGCACAAATTCCCTGAGTTTTCCCTGAGATTTTCCAGACTATTCAAAATCCCTGAGAATTCCCGGTTTTCCCGGTTGGTAGACACCCTGGTTTCAAAATGTGGAAGATTCCCGGCGCATATCATGAGTAAAAAGCTGCGGGCGTTTTCAACAAAATTACGTTGTTTTAATTGAACAGTGGACTCCGAATTGTTGTCCTAAATCTGCCGTTTTTATGCTTCGTGTTGTTGGACTGCGTTTGCACAGCGACGTGTTTACACAGCAACGCAGACCACTCGAGTAGTTGATTCGGTCCTGCAAACGACCGGTTATACCGAATTTCAGGGAAATCGTAAGTCACCACCGATATTTCCCTGTAAATCTTGTGTGAGTTTGTTGAGCTCATCATGCGGTGTGAATAAATTAGGGCAAGATTTCCTACCTGCCCACAGATGCATGAACTCAGACAATTTTTTACGTAGTGAACATAGTGCTTTTTCTTTATTTTGGGAAGAGGCGATTGTGGATTTCTTATGGTACAATCACTTGACAGTTCAGAAATTGGGAGAGCAAGCTTTCCTGACTTTGTCTCTGTTCTCTCTGGCACTGCCCCAAGTTTCAGTTTCAGTAGGCATACCTACTAACAGGTACAAACTGCTCTGAAGCAGGTAAAAGACTGAGAAGTCAGGACGGTGCGGACTCCGTGTTTCGCGCTTTTTGCTAGAGTGAGTGGGTAAGTGCTTTTGCGAGGTACGTGGAATATGCAAAACAATTTTGTTATGCCCGTCGTTTGCGTCCCTCCAGCAAAACGAATAAGATGATCTACAAAGGCGCAATCACAAGCCAAGATTTACGATAACAGTGCGCTTTCTTCAATGGTCAGTGTAGTTGTATTTTACTCTGCTCTCTGCAACACCGTGTCATGACGAAGAGCTGGAACGGTCACGGTTTGTGCTGGCCTACCGGTTGACAGAAACCCGCATCGTCCGTGTAACAGTCATGATGCTAGCGCCACCGCCACACCGAGTGGTAGACGACAATAAAGACGAAGTGACTAGCTTCCTACCCGCTGAACCGGATGCCTCGCTGACTGATACATGGTGTCAGAAGTGGTTCGAACGTCATCACAAGCCCTGCGGTAGCCTCAGCCATGGAAGGACTGAAACCGCCAGAGCCGCTCCAGTTTTCAGGCAACGTTGCTGAGAACTGGAGGCGTTTCAAGCAACGGTTCGAAATCTTCATGACAGCTACGGAGCCACCCGCCAAAAGGAAGGAGGGACAGAAGATTGCGTTGTTGCTGCATGTTGCCGGAGAGCAGGCCGTGGAAGTCTACGACACCTTCAACGTCGAGGGGGAGCAAACCTACGAGGCCGTGGTAGAAAAGTTTCATAACTACTGTTCTCCCAAGAAGAATGAAACGTACGAGCGTTACGTATTCAGGATGCGAGAGCAGGCAGAAGGTGAGCTGTTTGAGCAGTTCTACAGAGACCTTTTGTTGAAGGCTAAGACCTGCGAATTTGGTAGTTTGGCAGACTCAATGATCAGAGATCAAATAGTGTATGGTATATCGAACAAGAAACTACGTCAAAGGCTGTTGCGAGAGCAGGACTTATCGCTTACCAAAGCAGTGGACATGTGTAAAGCGAACGAAATAGCGGAAAAACAAAACAAAGTTTGGGACAAGCCAGAAGAGTCCGTTCTCAGTATTCACCAGACAACTAAAAGACGTTCGACGGTGCCAGTGGAAGCACCACCTAGACGAGACCGTTGTCGGAAGTGTAGCTTCATTCACAAAGGAACAGGCTGTCCAGCAACAGGAAAAGAATGCAGGAGATGCCATCGCCAAGGTCATTTCGCGTCTTGCTGTCCGAAGCAACGAGTGAACGCGATAACTAACGAAAACGACGATCAAGCCACGGATGCCGGGAGTGACTTTGAAATTCTGGAGGTGGGAGCACGCACTTCTGCAAGTAATCAAGCAGAGTGGCTGGTACCGGCGAAGGTAGCTGATAAGGATATCATGCTGAAGATTGATACTGGAGCCCAAGCAAACTTGTTGCCACTGTCGTGGTGGAAACGATCAGGCAGGAGTGCGGATTTGCGAAAGAGCACGGCAATTTTGCGCAGTTACAGTGGCGGCATAATTGCACACGCAGGAAAAGCATCCTTGACTGTGGATTGCAACAACAGAAAAGAACTCATCGAGTTCTTCATTGTAAAAAAGTCGCGGGCTCCCATTCTCGGTCTCCAGGCCAGTGAACTCCTTGGACTCGTGAATCGTGTTTCGGCAGTTTCCTGCGATAACTTGCGCGCAGTGACCTCCGAATTCCCCGAGGCGTTCCAGGGGTTAGGTTGTGTGAAACAGGCATACCACATGGTGCTAAAGGAAGAAGCCAGGCCAACGGTGCAAGCAGCCCGGCGAGTCCCTCAAGCTTTGCGGCAGCCACTGAAGAGGGAGCTGCAGCGCTTAACCGCCGCCAACGTTATCCGGAAAGTGGATGAGCCAACTGACTGGGTGAGTCCTTTGGTTATTGCGCTAAGAAAAGACAGACAGCTCAGGGTATAGGGAGTTTTAGAATAGCGCACGCTAAGGCTTTGCGCACGCAAAGAATAGCGTCGTCACCATTGCGCATGCTCCGAACGCAAACCAGGCTCGCGCTTTGCGTGCGCAATTTTAGCGTGCGCTATTTCTCGGAAATAGCGTGCATACGCCAACGAGCTTGAGTCTTACCTTAGAGCGGTAAACCGGAACCCACCGCCCGCAACGGAAATGGCACCCCCGGTTGCCGCCATCTTGCCTGTTTGCCACATTAGTGATCACGTGACGTTAAGATGGCTGCGCCCAAAGGTGGGCCAGATCAGATTGGCCAGATCGCGGTCAGCAGATGGGCACTCTGGGGCTGCGTTCCAATCGTACTCGAATGGAGCCGAGTTAGTCCGGCGGATCAAGTCACGTGACAAGACAGATACAGCAATGCTGGACGCGGGTAGGTTTTCGAACGCAACGGGTATGAGAACTTCACCCAGGAGTGAGAGAGAAGCTGCGTTCGATTTACTTGCATCTCCTGCACCGGTGCAGGAGGTGCAAGTAAATCGAATGCAACTTCTGTATGACTCCTGGGTGAAGTTCTCGTACCCGTTGCGTTCGAAAACCTACCCGCGTCCAGCATTGCTGTATCTGTCTTGTCACGTGACTTGATCCGCCGGATTAACTCAGCTCCATTCGAGTACGATTTGAACGCAGCCCCAGAGTGCCCATCTGCTGACCGCGATCTGGCAATCTGATCTGGCCTGCTGGGCGCAGCCATCTTAACGTCACGTGATCACTAATGTGGCAAACAGGCAAGATGGCGGCAACCGAGAGTGCATATTGGCCGCTGGTTTACCCAACGAGCTTGAGTATCACCTTAGAGCGGTAAACCGCAACCCAAAGCCTGCAGCGGAAATGGCACCTCTCGGCTGCCGCCATCTTGCCTGTTTGCCACATTAGTGATCACGTGACGTCAAGATGGCTGCGCCCGGGGTGGGCCAGATAGGGCTTAGGCCAGATCATATTGGTCAGATCACGGTAAGCAGGGGGCCCTCTAGGGTTGCGTTCCAACCTTACTCGAATGGCTCCGAGTTACGCCGGCGGGTCATGTCACGTGACAAGACTGATAGAGTAACTGGACGCGGGTAGGTTTTCGAACGCGAAGGTACAAAATATTTGCCCTAGAGTGAGATCAAATAAATTTTGGAACGCGTCCGTGCTTGCCGTAATCTGGCCAATCTGATCTGGCGCACCTATGCGCGCAGCCATCTTAAAGTCACGTGATCACTAATGTGGCAAACGTTCAAGATGGCGGCAGCCGGGGGTGCCATTTTTGGCCGCTGGTTTACCGCTCTACCTTAGAGCGGTAAACCGCAACCCAACGTTACTAGAACCACTCAGTTGGGAAACTGCCATAGAGACTGCTCTGAAAAAGTGGCACCGATCCGTCCACGAGAACCGAGCTAATGGCGATCACAACGCCGCCACTTCTCCCGCAGCGGCCAGTCGAGGAACTGCACGTGACTTCCATTTTCATTGTAATCGGCCAATTTGGGGCCAGAACAGATACTGTGAAAAGGGCTTCGAGGTACCGCCCCCGACTCCCAGGCGGACGCGCCGCGGTTTACTACTAGGTTAATATGCGCCTAGCTCGGGACGCGCTACCTGAAATCACCGCTGAGGCATGGTTGTATAAAAACAATATTAATTGTACTGCAAAACTTGCAAACTAAAGATTTTAGAAAACAACACGCGCCCCCGTTTTGTACTAATCTCCAATAAACGTGAATACAAAAAGAGTTTTTTTCGTTGTTTTTTACGCAAAAACATGCTTTCTAAAAGCTCAAGGCGACTACAGTTAAGGCAAATGATACAGAGTGGCGCTGTTGTCGCATTTAGCTCGGTCTCGGTGGACGCCAGCGGCCCAGGTTTCAACGGTGAGTTTCCCAACTGAGAGTTCTAGTAACGTTGCCCGCAGCCCAAGGCCTGCAGCGGAAATGGCACCCCCGGTTGCCGCCATCTTGCCTGTTTGCCACATTAGTGATCACGTGACGTCAAGATGGCTGCGCTCAGGAAGTGTGCCAGATCAGATTGGCCAGACTGCAGTGAGCAGGACGCCCTCCGGGGTTGCGTTCCAATCTTACTCGAATGGATCTGAGTATTCTGGTGGTCATGTCACGTGACAAGACTGAAGGAGTAACTGGACGCGGGTATGTTTTCGAACGCCAAGGCACAGAATGTTTACCCTAGAGTGAGATCAAGTAAATTTTGGAACGCGGCCGTGCTTACCGTAATCTGGCCGATCTGATCTGGCGCAGCTATGCGCGCAGCCATCTTAAAGTCACGTGATCACTAATGTGGACGGCAAGACGGTCGGCGACGGCGGAAAGGGGGTGCCATTTTTGGCCGCTGGTTTACCGCTCTAAGTTTACTCAAGCTCGTTGGGTTTACCGCTCTAAGTTTACTCAAGCTCGTTGGCATGCAAAAGTCTTTGCGCTTCTCCAAGGAGGATTCGTGATGAGAAGTTGGCTAAAGCCAAGACGAGCAGAGTTAAAAAAATGGCGGCTTCCAGGATTATGCGGCGGCTGCTTTGGCGGCGTCGTGAGTGCGACGTCGGCGGCATCCTCGCGACTGCGATTTTCAATACGGGACGACATTGTACTCGGTTTGGCAACGATCACCGGCAACTTGATGCTTGCGACGCGCGAACATTTCTCGGCGAAGGTACGATGTGCGAAGGTCAGTACACGAGACCTCTCTTGCCGAGGCGACGCAAGCGGACACGACCGGTCAACCGCTCGCGTCGCATTCTCATGTTTAAACAAATCTAAAATGGTACTCTGGACCAAAAAACTTGTTTTTTTTCTAAAGTTACAGCATTTCGTGTGTGAAATAAAAATTGTGACTGTATCTTGGTGGCGTCGCAAGCGCGAGATGCTTGGGCTTTTGCGTCGCGACGGAGAAACGCTATTCTAAAACTCTCTTGCGTCGCGTGCGCTAATACAAGCGCTCATTAGGGAGTTTTAGAACTAACGTACGCTAATATTAGCGCACGCTAGCGCTAAATTTAGCGCTTGTATTAGCGCACGCGACGCAAGAGAGTTTTAGAATAGCGTTTCTCCGTCGCGACGCAAAATCCCAAGCATCTCGCGCTTGCGACGCCACCAAGATACAGTCACAATTTTTATTTCACGCACGAAATGCTGTAACTTTAGAAAAAAAAGTTTTTGGTCCAGAGTAGCATTTTAGATTTGTTTAAACATGAGAATGCGACGCGAGCGGTTGACCGGTCGTGTCCGCTTGCGTCGCCTCGGCAAGAGAGGTCTCATGTACTGACCTTCCCACATCGTACCTTCGCCGAGAAATGTTCGCGCGTCGAAAGCATCAAGGTGCCGGTGATCGTTGCCAAACCGAGTACAATGTCGTTCCGTATTGAAAATCGCAGTCGCGAGGATGCCGCCGACGTCGCACTCACGACGCCGCCGAAGCAGCCGCCGACGTAATCCTGGGAGCCGCCATTTTTTTAACTCTGCTCGTCTTGGCTTTAGCCAACTTCTCATCACGAATCCTCCTTGGAGAAGCGCAAAGACTCTTTGCGTACGCACGCTATTTCCGAGAAATAGCGCACGCTAAAATTGCGCACGCAAAGCGCAAAACCTGGTTTGCGTTCGGAGCATGCGCAGTGGCGACGACGCTATTCTTTGCGTGCGCAAAGCTTTAGCGTGCGCTATTCTAAAACTCCCTATTTAGCGCTAGCGCGCGCTAAAATTGCGTGCGTTATTCTAAAACTCCCCTAATGTCACGGTCCCCGGAACATAAACGAGTGGGTGAAGCGAGAGCATTACCAACTTCCCAAAAGGAAGACATTGAGGCAGAGCTGTCTGATGCACGATGGTTTTCAACCCTTGATGCAAATTCCGGGTTTCGCCGTACTGCTTTTGATGATGAGACCACGAGAATCTGCATTTGCTACTCCATTTGGAAGCATACCAGTACCTCCGGCTACCGTTTGGAATAACTTCTGCACCGGAAGTATTTCAGAAGACTAGGATCAGAACTTCCAGCAGCAAGCTTAACGGGCTTTGAGCTATTCTTTTTATATTTTGTGTTTTCTGTATTTTGTTTATTTTCGTATGTACCCTTACTTTCTGTTTTTCTTGTTGGTTTTCCATAGTCCAAAGAAGGAGATGTAACAGTCATGATGCTAGCGCCACCGCCATACCGAGTGGTAGATGATAATAAAGACGAAGGGACTAGCTTCCTACCCGCTGAACCGGATGCCTCGCTGACTGATACAGGCCGCATCGGCACCAAGTGCACTTGGGCTGTTGATGCTCAAGCCCTTCATCCGCGGCTAGTCGCCAGCTGATCCTGCTGCTCGACGGTTAGGAAGCGGCGAGAGTGACCTCTGAAGTAAATGTAAATCCTCGCTCATCTACACCGCAAAAAATTTTTGCCCCATTTTACGGCAAAAGTTGCCGGTTCAATATTGCCGACATGTTTTCCGTAATCCAGAAAATGGACCGTCTGTAAAAACAAGGCATATAATTTCGTAAAATGACGGAACGTTCGTAGCTCACTTTACGAACAGTTATCCGTTTTCCATTTTACGGGAAAAGTTGCCGGTTCAATATTGCCGACATGGTTTCCGTAATCTAGAAACTGAAATGTCCGTAAAAACAAGACATATATTTCGCAAAATGACGGAACGTCTGTAGCCCACATTACGGACAGCTATCTGTACGAAATATGAAAGCTGTTCGCACTAAATAACGAAGCACTATACCTTTCCGCCTTATATAAGGCCAAAGCTACAAGCCATCTGTACCACCTGCACCTCCGATACATCTGCCGACTCCCCTGGCAGAGCTCTAGCTCTGCCAGGGGTGTCACCTAATGTATCAGAGGTGCAGGATTGGTGCAGATGGCTCGTAGCTATGGCCTTCAAAAAGACAGAAAGGTATAGTGCTTCATTACTCAGTGTGAACAGCTTCCATGTTCAAGTAAGCCAAAGTCACATGAGGCTTCGGGGTACAGATTGGTATGGAGAGTTCATAGCTCCGTCATTCAATATATGCACTTGTATAATTTTTCATCCTTAGACAAAACATACAAAAGTTCATGTTTTGCAAAAGAAAAAGAGCACACAACCTGTACTACTCATTGCCAGCCTTTTGTTGTGTGAGATCAGCTGTTCCTATAGGTGACAGCTGAACAAACAAAGCAATTAAGAAGTTTCGCCACAATACCTTTATTGGAAGAAGGCATGCCTTGCTTTAAGTTTGGAGAAATTTTACATTATAGTTGTCCTTGCGCTGGCCATCTAGATGCCCGCTCCATGCTTGTGCTTATAGTTGTCCTTCAATTGAAGACTTCTTCGGTATCTTCATGGTGCATGTAAGGGCAGCTTGAAATAAAGAGCAGTAGAGGATTCGAAATCAATACACAATCACAACAAAATGTATATGACATACATGGTTAAAGTCGGCAAGCAATGTGCTTACCAACTATCCCAGCTCCCCACCTTTCTACTGTACATGACATATAAAACAAACCTCCCATAAATTGAACCAAAGTAAAAATTTGCATTGAATTGAATACCCAATACAAAAGTGTTTGAGAAATAAAACAAGCAAATTAAAATTGCACAACTATTCAGTGATATTAAGCACATTGAATTGAGCCGGATATCCCTTAGTTTATACAGTAGGCTCGCAATAATTCAAACTCGGATATTTAATACTTCCGGTTCAAGTCAAACAAATTTAAAAACTTGGGTTGTCCCGCTACGTTTTCAATGTATTCATAAGCCGCTTAACTCAAACGGCGCTTTCGTGCAATTCATACTTTTTGTTCTCGCGGCACCGTTGAGCGCACTTCTTTCTGAGCACCGGAGCACTGCGGAGAAGCAACATCCGTGAAGCTTGCTTCCACTGGTGTTGCTTTTCCGCAGTGTACCGGTGCTCGGTAAGAAGCGCACTCAACGGGGCTAAAGCAGAGCAGAGCTGTATATAGACTCTTTTACTGAAAGAGGGCGAGAAAGGAGAAAGGGCTACTGGCACTTTCCCACTTGCTGGAGCGTTTCAAAGAGTGAAAATCCCAGATGAGAGGCTTCGCCGGTGTTGGGTGTAGGCATTGCTCGCACTTAGTTTGCGCTTTCTTCTCTGTTTTAAACTCCCAAACTTAATTAGAGCCACGGGCTTGGATGGCGACAGTCTCCCGGTCATCGGGACATCATTGCTCGGTTATAGGCTGCACGAATAACGACAGAAAGCGTCGAATACTGCTGAGGACCTATGTAGCTTGCATGGAATCCGGCAAGGCGAGTGCGGCTGCAATGTCTTTAAGCCCCATCTCTTTCCGCATGACCCCGATTTCCAGCGGCAGTGGCTTGCATCCCTAAACCGAAAAGACTTTCCCCAACGCCATCCTCTCGACTGTGCTCGGAACATTTTGTGAATGGAGCGCGCACCGCACTTAACGCTGTACCGTCAATGAACATGGGGTACGCTCGCAAGGTGCGTGCAAGTTTTCTCCTGATAATTGCTGTTTCAGCTTGTAACTTTTTGTAACTGAGTTTATGTTAATATCGATATTTTGAAGAGGTGACAATGACTCGATTTTATTATCTACAGCACTTAGTTGAAGGCTGATTACCGCCGCCGGGTGTGGCTGGAAATTGTCGAAAAGTTAGTTCTATTGCTTTTGCCTGAATCGCGATCTCCTGCGCAATACCAGAGAGCCGTGAACCTCTGTTGACCGTCACAATGCGACTAGGTTCTTCTCATTTTCAAAATTAGTACATATTGTAGCTGGAAAGAAACCTTCAATTTCTGTTGCTGAAAGTTGAAACATGCTCATGCATCGATGTTTATAAATGTAGAAACATGCTCATGCATAGGTGTTTATAAACGTTTTACTTGAGGATCCCGTGCCAATGAGTGTGTCTTTTGTCGAGAACTGAAAACAGCAAAGTCGAGATGGGCCTATTGCCGGAGCGAGTCGATCAATGATTCAACGATTCGAAATCGATGCATGAGCATGTTTCAAATTTCAGCAACAGAAATTGAAGGTTTCTTTCTGGCTATATTATTTACTAATTTTGAAAATAAGAAGAATCTAGTCGCGTTGTGACGGTCAAAATAGGTTCACGGCTCTCTGGTATCGCGCAGGAGATCGCGATTCAGGCAAAACCAATAGAACTAACTTTTCGACAATTTCCAGCCACACCCGGCGGCGGAAATGAGCCTTCAACTAAGTGTTGTAGTTGATAAAATCAAGTCATTGTCACCACTTTAAAATATCAATATTAGGATAAATTCAGTTACAAAAAGTTACAAGCTGAAACAGCAATTATCAGGAGAAAACTTGCACGCACCTTGCGAGCGTACCCCATGTTCATTGACGGTACAGCGTTAAGTTCGGTGCGCGCTCCATTCACAAAATGTTCTGAGCACAGTCAAGAGGATGGCGTTGGGGAAATGTCTTTTCGGTTTACGGATGCAACCCACTGCTGCCGGAAATCGGGGTCATGTGGAAACAGCCGCACTCGCCTTGCCGGATTCCGTGCAAGTACATAGGTCCTCAGAGAGTATTCAATGCTTTCTGTCGTTATTCGTGCACCCTATAACCGAGCAATGGTGTCCCGATGACCGGGGGACTGTCGCCATCGAAGCCCGTGGCTCTAATTAAGTTTGGGAGTTTAAAACAGAGAAGAAATGCAGGCACCCAACACCGGCAAAGCCTCTCATCCGGGACTCACTCTTTCTAACGCTCCAGCAAAGGGGAAAGTGCCGGTAGCCCTTTCCCTTTTTCTCTCGCTCTCAAAATGGCGCTACCCACGATAAAACGGTATATAGACAGCTTGGTCAATGAAAGGAGCGTGCAGAGCCAGGGCGTGCAGCAGACGCAGATAGAGGGCTTGACAAGCTCTCTTGGCCAACCAGAAGCCTAAAAGAATCTCCTAGCTATGGTAGCGAGAAACAGTTTTAATAAGTGCGTAAGTGTTAAATGTAGTAACTCTTCATGGTTATGGTGCACGCAATGTTTCGATTATGGTTATGCAAGAAGATGTAAGAAACGAATGTGCCACTTGATTTCTGTTTTGCTCAAACGAAGTCTGACCGTTTCGACGGCAGATTCCTGGCACTCGGCGCCTGGCGTATGGATTATGTCAATCGTTCTGTTGGTCGCGCATGCTTTTTATATCTTCTATATCTTTATGTATCTTCCACCGTGATGTTGCATGACCGCGATCGAAACATCATGTGCACCATATTTCCAGTCACCGAGAGTTACTCTGACGCACTTATTAATTTTGTTTCTCGCAACCACCGCCAGGGTATTATGCGCAGCTTTTGGTTGGCCACAATGCATTTGTGAAAACGCTCTGGAACACGCCCAGCCCACCTTCAGCCAATGGTGCTTCCTCATTTGCCTCGTATACATCCCAATGAATGGTTAAACTCTCTCTATATACGTCTCTGAACCAGAGGACACATGAGCGACAAAAAGGGTGCCGCGCGGCAGTTTCCACAGCAACTTGCGCGGATGCTGTGATGTGGAGGCATGGCTTTACGTCGCAGCGTTCATGCAAGTTGCTATAGAAACTGCAGCGCAATGCCCGTTTTCATTACTCATGGGTCCCCGCTTAATAGTCCATAATAGACAACTATTTTTGCTGGTTGAACAGACTTAATTTTATTTTGAGGTGTCATGTGCTGTCTAAACAGTCCCCGATAAACAACATTCTTGAGCGGTGAATAAACTTGTGTCATAAATTTCACCAATGTTTCATGAGTGGCATACCTGCTTATGATTAGTAGGCCTGTGTAGAGGAAATCATCAAATATCTGTTTTGTGTGTAGCCATCCATTTAGCAAATCATAATTTATCTTGCAACATATTTAGATGAACTTCTGATAATTCGAGCTTTTGATAATTCATGCAAAATTCGTGGCTTCCTGGAGTTTGAATTAATGAGAGTCTACTGTATGTCACATTCAAATTAATGGTTTAGCTTCTTGGGCTTAATGGAATCTGAACCTTTCTCCACTGGCAGTGCATTAAAAGCAAAATAGTACAGCAATGTATTTGCTCTAGTTTCGTGCACTGGCACAGGCTTGTGCAACTAAGTCAAACAAGCATCAAAGGGAAGCTGAAGCACTTTTTAAGAAATCTGAGTTAGGAGCGGACTTCCACAGCATTTTGTCCCATGAATTCAGTAATCGCACTAAACTTGGGTGAAAGTCAATGTAAACTATATTTATTTTGAAAAGATGTGCAGCGATTGCAGCAGGGCATGCAGTGAGTCTCTCTTCCACCTGTAATCTGTCCAAAGCGTCGTGACGTCATTGTTGGCATCCCCAAGTCACCTTAATGGTGAGTAAGGGTTATCGGACCCTGCCGATGACGTCACTTTTGCTAGTTTTATCTCCGTTTCACGCTCTGCTTTTTCGGTGTGTTTCATGCAGGCTACCTGCAATTTAATTACGATTAAGACCCCTACTAAGGTGTAGCTGCAACATGCAGTGGCTACGCCGAAATTTTTAATTAACGATTACGTACGCTCACTACCAAACATAATTAAAATAAAACTTCAAGACACCACTTTTTAAGGATGCCCACCACTGAAACTTCTTGCTTCTTGAGATTCAAGGACATTTCAGTTTTCTTTAAATCATCGATGCCCAATGTAAGTACTTTCATTAACCTGAAATACTAATACCCGTTTTCACCTCAAGAACCGTAGTAAAACAAGATTTCCCACACTAGTGTTAAATTAGAACAATGAGAGCAAAGTTGTTTCGTTAAGAGGTGCTCACCTGATATGACATCTGTGGAATCAGGCATTGACTTATTGCTCCCAGAACTGAAGAGCTGGCTCTGTAAAAAGAAAGTAATGTTCACCTTCATGCACATATTTTGTACAGTTGGAAGAGACAAAAGATATTGCTAAAATTAGCAATCCTTCTGATGTGCAAACTTTACTGTTCAAGGCTGCTAGGAGCAGTTTACGACACTAGTGCTCAATCAAAACAATTAGAGAAAAGTTGTTTCTTTAAAGTAAAAACATTATTTAAAATTGGAAGTGACTTTTACCTTCAAAGTGCTATAACGCATGAAATGCAGTATTTAAGAGGTTATTTTCTTATTTTATTTTAAACTGAATGTATGTATAGACCACATGACGTCAGATCAAGCGACATCAATTTTTCTGCCAAATTTAGTGGGGAAGCTGAATTGGTGCATAGGTCACGTGACATCCATTTTTCCGCTAAATTTAGCGAGAACCTTACTTTGTCTATAGGTCACATGACGTCAGATCACGTGGACAAATGTTTCTGCCAAATTTAGTGGGGAAACTGAATTGGTGCGTAGGTCACGTGACATCAATTTTTCCGCTAAATTTAGCGGGGAACCTGAATTTGTCTGTAGGTCACATGACGTCAGGACACGTGAAATCAATTTTCCCGCCAAATCTAGCAGGGGAACTGAATTAGTGCATAGGTCAGATGACATCAATATTTCCGCTAAATTTAGAGGGGAAACTGAATCGCTGCATAGGTCACGTGACGTCTATTTTTCCGCTAAATTTATCGGAGAGCTTGAAATTGTCTGTAGGTCCCGTGACATCAATTTTTCTGCTAAATTTAGAGGGGAAACTGAACTTGTGTAGAGGTCACGCAACAGCAATGTCCCCGCTAAATTTAGCGGCAAATGCACGGATGGATGGACAACATTTCGGGATTGGAGGGTAATGTTAAAAGCACTTCATGTTTAAAAATATAAAAAGCTGCTCACCTGATGTGCATCTCTGGAAACAGGCTTTGACTAGCAATGAATTATAGCCCCAGGACTGAAGTGCTGTTTCAGTAATGCTTCCTGCACAAACAATTCAAGTGTAAGAACACAAGCCCCAAAATTTTCTTGCCATTCTCCTTCCCCTACTTTTCTGTGCATTTAATTTATTTCATCCCTTGGCAAATCCTAAAGATTTCGAAGTGCTTATCCTACGTCTTTCTGTTAGAGCCCGGTTCATGTTGCAGAAACTTGGCTGAGTGGGTAACCCGGAGCATTCATTGTTCGTCGAGACACTTTTCCTTTCACCCCATCCTGTTCTTGAAAGCAGAAACTCCTCTCCCTTGACCACAGTCATTAAGGACTTTTCACAGATCATACACAGGAGGTTGGCATTGCCAACACAAGCTCATGTCTTCACTTTGAGCATGAAATAAGCATACGTCTGCAATCCGCAATGTCTGATCTACGGAAAGTTTCTGTTTTACCAAGACTCGTACCATTCCATTGTCAAAGGAGCAGGCATTGTTAATAAAAACTTCATTTCATTACATTGTTTCAGAGAACAATTGTTCTTTCTTAATTAGAATCAATTGATCATATTAGGATAATTGACAAATAATGGCAGATTCACATGATGGATCGAATCGCAATTTTCATCCGTGGACCGTTTGTCACGTTACCATCATATCGGCTATTCCTACGATTTGCACCTCGTCAGCGGACGCCCAGACTGTAAGGGCAGAGTGCCTTTTCACGCGCAGATTTTTGGCGGGTGAGTAACAGTAAAAGCGTTTACGGTAGAGTACCAACAGCACAGCAATATTTTTGTTTTCGAATAAGCCAAACAAAGATAGTGCACCACTGTGTTTTGTCATTCGCTGTTTCATTTTGTCGAGCCATTCTTATTTTCCACTCGTGAAAGAAGCTGCAAGAACTTTGCCCAGCTGACGCGCCGCAGGTTCTGGTACTCCTCCGGGTCGGTGTCAAGAAGCTTCTGTCAAAACTTGCCTAGCACGCTGCAATCTTTCCTGCACGTCCACCCAGTTTTCCACCCAGCCAAGACCTTTCTTACGGCTGTAGTGTGCTGAAGAGTGGTGCACAAGCAAGCAGTGCGTAAAGGCATTTCCAAATGCCTCTCCGCGACCCCAAGACTTCATCGCTTTAATGCTGAAGCCTCCTGGAGCAGGACTGTACTTGTGTCATGTGGTTAGTAGAGCTAGTGGTGCTTCACGCTAAGCCTGTCACGATGCTTTGTCTCGCTCGGTATGTAACAGCGGCACACAACGATTCTTTTTCATGATAGCACCGTGATTGTAGTCGCAAACTATCACTTCTGACCTTGGAAAACGGTGCCACAGTGCGATGTTGGCCTTTCGCGGAATTGCAGGGCCGCGAATAGGTTCAGTCTGTCCTCGCTGTCATCCGCTCGTCTCCTCCGTGTGGACGCACTTGGGGGACTGACGTTCCGTGAACGTCTTGTCAAGTGATCAATCCATCTGCGGATAAGCTCGTCGTGTGAATCGGTCATAAGTAGACTGCGAAGTCTGCACTCACTTAAAGGGGCAGTGCAACGGTTTTAATGTTGAAAGAATTGCCAGTTTGCATTTTTTTATATTGTTTATACAAGCCCAAGTGACCAAAAACGCGTCACCTTTCCCCGAAAAACTGCTATTCTGCTGCGTAATCGCAAGGCAAAAAACGAATTATTTGCCGATCTGCAGCCGCCTGTGGCGGCTACGGGAACTAAAATGACGGCGTCTCTGGGGGTACGCGGAAGTCAACAAACCCTGTCCCCCTCCGCTGCTACACTCGCCGTCAGCCCCGTGGCGAACCGTCCTTTGTGTCCATCGCTCGCCGCGACCTTCGACGAGGCTAATCCTTTAAAAGTCGACAATCGCGGAGGAAGCGGCTGGGGTCTCTGAAGAGAGGGCCCAAGGGGAAACCACGTGAACCCCCAGAGTACGTCACTCGAAAGTCGGCGTGGAGAGTTGAGAGGCACTTCGACCTTCGATTTGTTTCATTTTTTTTTAAATAAGAACTAGCGCTCGCAAGAAAATGCGGTTTTCTGTTTTTCGTTTCATAGGTGACGCAGATTAATTTCCGCAGTTAATTGGCCAAAGTCTGAAAATCGTTGCACTGCCCTTTTAACATTTCTGTTGACGTTACCTGCACGTCATGAAAGGGTGTCTCGTATCCAATTAGATATTGTCGAAGGAATGAGGAAACTGCATAATAATGTTGCACAATGTTCACCTTAACCACTGAACTTTTTGTTTCCTTTAATTTTAAGTGTTTTTTTATATTTTTATTGCACGTACGGCCCAGGCCGCACGTGTCTCCACAATCGGTCGCCATCCTTAAAAACGTGTACAATAAAAAAATGCGTGCTGCCATCTCTGAGCAGCAATGAAAACTATGCTCCGGAACAAACCTGGGACGCCCAAAAGGAAACAAGGGGCGAGGTATGGTGCGCCGATGAGCTACACTCATCCTATACGGTTTAGGGACGGCTCTATAGGTGGACGCAGCTCGGCTTGTCCAAAACGGTTAAAGGGGTGGTGCAACGATTTTATGATTAAAAGAATTAGCATCTTGTCATTTTTACGTTGTTCATCGTGTCCCAGAGATTACAGAAAACATCTCCTTCATTAAAAAATGTCGCGATTAAGCTGCGTAATCGCAAAGCAAAAGTCGAGCTTTTTCCCCCACCTGCAGCCCCAAGCGGCAGCCGAAGGAACTACGGCGAAAAGATTACGTGACCTCGCTCGGCTCTAAGCTGCAGCATAACGCCCGCTAATGTCAGCGGAGGGAGGGAGAGGAAGCGTCCTCCGAGATAGCACACGGGAAGCTACACGGCACTCCGAATGACGTCACTGGGAGTGCGACCAGGTGTGACCCTGAAGACTGGGAGTGAGTTGAGGGGTGCCCAAAATGCCAATATTTATCTTTTTTTTACGCAGCAACTAGGACACGCAGGCGAAATCGGCTTTCTGCTCTTTACTTCAAAAGTGTCAGAGGGCAACTTCCACAAATCTTTGACCAAAGTCCGGAAATCGTTGCACCCCCTTTAAGGAGTTAAGGTGCACTAGCACCTTCCACGTCGTTGTATCTTATGCAGTAGTATATGATTGTAAATGACAAGACTAGGTTACAGAAAGTAACAAGAGGAAGACGGGACGTCATATCTTTTCATGTTCTCATTTTCTCGTCAGTCCTGTATTAAAAGGTTTTCACAGTAAAAATGACAGTGGTATTTTATCTACCCTTTTTTCTCGCAATCTCCTGCCTATACACTAAACCAGCGAAGTAACCAACCCCCCCCCCCCTCCCCCAGCCCACAATAGAAATTTTTGGATACAAGATTCCGTGAATGTACTGTGCACCTGAACCAACCTGAAGACAAATTTGCAGTCTGAGGAAATAAAGAGTTACAAAACTGACAAACATAGCAGTAGCATACTTTTCACTTTTGCACACGTACAAGAACCGCTATATTAAAAAAGACCAAGGCTATTAGGTTGCTCACTGACAGCAAAGGGGGGGGGGGGGGGCATGATTGCGAGGGCAGCTGGTCTCCAATGCTAGTGTTTTACTGAAAGTTGCAGGTAAGATCGACTTTTAAAGAAAACTGACCCAAACTAAAGTGGCGAAGCGGGCGAGTTGGTTCATGATTTATAAAATTTAAAAGTGCTAACAAAGACGAGGACAAGAAATGAAGGTGAACAGGACGAGCGCTTACTCTCAACTGAACATATATTTAAAAACAGCTAGAGCAAACAACCTCCGATAAAAATACACTGAATCGCTCAGTGGCGTCACTCATCACCACGCGTCAATAAAATCACTCTCTTTTTGATGCAGAAAAATTGACGGCTGGCTGACGCAGCCTTCAGTGCCCTCTTTCTTTATAGCAAGCGCTTCAAGCACTTCCTTCGCAGCTTTTTCACGGGCCCTCCCCACGATCGTGGTATTTTGAAAGTTGGGCTGGCACAGACAGTCTCTGCAATGAAGAGGCAGGTGTCCTCCAGCTGTTGAGCGCAAAGCCAGGTCATGCTCGCGCATCCTCTCATTTACGCACCGTCCTGTCTGGCCAATGTACACCCTACCGCATGTCAGCGGTATTCTGTACCGCTGACATGCGGCCCACGTTACAATCTACAAATCATTTGGCATGATTGACGATGCATAAGCGCGCGTCATTCTTCTTTCCTGAATCCGCGGGCATAATTAGCGCCGAAAACACAAGCGGCACATCAAATCATTTTTGCCACCTTTTTTAAGTTATGTGAAATTTTGTGTAAGTAGGGATGACTTCAGGTCTCGTTTTTGTTTTTTTCATTTTTACCCTGACAATTGCCCCTGATCTTTTTCAGCCGCGTCTCGGCCACTCCAAGCAAAAGTGAAGTAGGATAACCGGCATCTCCAAGTCGATTAACCTGCAGGCTGAAGCTGTCACGCATAACATGGTGACATGACTTCTGATGTGCCACCTGGAGACAAGACGAAGTAATACCCTTTTACTAATTTGGAATGTGCCAAATCGTAGGCGAGGATTCCCTTTTGGAGCACCAGTTATCCTACTTCACTTTTGCTTGGAGTTGCCGAGACGCTGCTGAAAGAGATCAAGGGCAAGTGTCAGGGTCAAAATGAAAAAACAGAAATGAGACCTCAGGTCATCCTACTAGCATCAAATTTCACATAACTTAAAAAGGGTGACAAAAAGATTTGATGTGCCGCTTGTGTTTTCGGCGCCATATAAGGTGGCCCAATTATGCCTGTGGATTCGGGAAAAAAAGAATGATGCGCGCTTATGCACCGTCAATCATGCCAAAAGATTTGTAGATTGTAACGTGGGCGTGGTGTACAGAATACCGCTGACATGCGGTAGAGTGTACATCGGCCAGACAGGACGGTGCGTAAATGAGAGGATGAGCGAGCATGACCTGGCTTTGCGCTCAACACCTGGAGGACACTTGCCTCTTCATTGCAGAGACTCTCTGTGCCAGCCCAACTTTCAAAATGCCACAATCGTGGGCAGGGCCCGTGGAAAAGCTGCGAGGGAAGTGCATGAAGCACACGCTATGAAGAGAGAGGGCACTGAAGGCTGCGACAGCCAGACGTTAATTATTGTGAATTGAAAAGAGAGTGATATTATTGACGCGTAATGATGAGTGACGTCGTAGTGATTCAGTGTATTTATCAGAGGTTGTTTGCTTTAGCTGTTTTAAAATATATGTTCAGTTGAGAGTAAGCGCTCAGTCCTGTTCGCCTTCATTTTTTGATCTAGTCTTTGTTCGCACCTTTAAATTTTATATGACCCAAACTTTTGCAACAAAACATTTTTTCATTTCATTTCTCATACCAAAAAGGTTGGTATGAGGAACTATGTCCGGCTGACATGACGCAAATTCTGGTTCTCATCTGCATCAAGAAGCTTCTGTCAAAACGAGTCTACCACGCCGCAATCACTTTGAATCTCCAATCAACCTTTCACACCCAGCAAGACCTTTCTTGTGGCTGTGGTGTACTGAAGGCACGAGCACAAAGTGAGTGAAGACATCTCCAAATGCCCCTTTGCGAACCCAGGAGTCGGGACTTCGTCGCCTCTACGCCTAAAGCCACCTCGAGCAGGACCATGCTTGAGTCTCTGTCATGCATTGGTTTAGTAAAGCTCAGTGATGGAAGTGGCATTTTACCCTTTGGAGCAGGTTCTGTAGTAGGCAAAATATTCGTTTGGAGCAGCCACTGACACTTTTGGAGCAGATGCCAAGGTCTGCTAGCATATCACCTGAAAATAAAAAATAATTGATTGCATCGCTAAATAAGTTTATACATGATAATGACGGAGGGTTTCTCTTTGATACTGGGGCATATTGCTTATTACCTTTTGTAATAAGAAAAATAGGTGACAATAGGTACATAGAGCTTTGTTTTTAGAAATAAGACTGTTCAGAGTAAATTCCATCTAGAATGGATACAAAAAAAATATGATGAGAAATGAATCACACTTTAGGTAAGATAAAGCCTCTCTCCCCTCCCACTTTTACACCCGGTAGTTTATTTAGCCTGTATGTATTGTGTCTGTAAAATTCCACCAAAAACCAACATAATCGCTCAGTAAAAATGCACCCTCTAAATTTGATCATTACCAAACTCAAGACTTGATAATTAAAAACTGAAAAAAGCCACCCACAAATATTATGAAAACCTACTCTTGCGCTTACATTTATTCAAATAAAGCACCGTGTTTTTTTCTTTCTTTTTTGACGCAGCATTTGAAAACAAGATCATATAATCGAGATCAAAGAATGTGGACCTGCAATATAAATAAAGTTCGGAGTTTTCAAGTTCAGACCGATAAAAACCGATAAAAGTATGCCGAATCTATTTTCGGAAATTCGGTTTTAACCGAAAAAGGTCAGTTTTTAGGTTCGGCATTTTCGATTCGAACCGATAAAAACCGATAAAAGTACGTCGAATCCATCTTCTAAAATTCAGTTTTAACCGGAAAAGGTCACTTTGACCTTCCAGTCGTACCGCAGAGCCGTGGCGAAAAAGTGGAACTGACAGTGTCTATCGAAACGTGTCCGAATGTATGGGATACGTACATGGGTGCCATCACGACGTTTTGGTTTAATGTGCGCATCATCGACTCAGAACGTGAAGTCCGAAATGCCCCATGACTTCGCCATGTACGAGCGTATTTTCAAACTCATTGTAAGGAAGGCTGACTTGATGCAAGCTCTGCATGTTGTGTTGTGCTTCAAAACGTCGCACCGTGTCTCTTTTGGCGGTCACAATTGGTTGATTGGCCGATTTTGGCTCAGGCAGCGCTTCATCTCCTCAGCCTGTCAGTGTCCAGTGTTAACGTTGAGAGGGCATTCTCGAAGCTCAGTGTCATATTAACAGGAAAGAAAAAGTGCGGATCAGGGAGGAGAACCTGGGAAAGTACATGTGTGTGTAATCCTGAGATACAGAAGGTGAAGTTCTATGATTTTGAGCATAGGCTTCATATCTGACTTGTTTGTACTTCCACGTTTTTTTCTTGCTTCTTTTACAGTTGCACACATTTTCCAAATAAAGTGTCCCTTTCTTTTTCAATGTACCTGTGCCGTTATTCTTTGAGTGATCACAAACATCAGAGCTAGAAGGATAATCTGATCCGGTGTCCGTTGGTGTTTATTTTATATTCACCGAAAAAAGCCGATAAATTTTTGTGGGCAAAAATATACGCCGAAAAAAACTGAAATTTGAATTTTAAAATAAACATTGAAAAAAGTATGCCGAATTTAGAAAAAATAGAAACCGAAAACGCGGAACCCTAAATATAGATGAGCATAACTTACATGTATATCGTGCTAAACCAGACGCTCACCCATGCCAGCTGCTACTCTTAGCACTCTGGTGCAAGGCGGTGAAGCTCGACGCGCATGGGCTGGTGAGAGGCGCCACGGAGGCATATTGCAGAATAATAATCAACTGAACTCACCAGGGGTACAGGAGCCTGGTTCTGTCTTATCGCAGTAGCCACCATCCTACTATTTTGCAATGTTTTGTCGCAACTTTTTGGCTCCTGACATCACCGACATCTGAAATACTAGAGGATGTCGGTGATCAAGCCGCCAGCGCATCAACTGGCCAGTGCAATGGTCGAGGCAATCTTAAAACTTTGTTTTACCTTAATATAAATTGCAGCCGACGCTACGAGCCGATGGGATTCACCAAACAACGACAAAGCGCGACATCGAGGCATCCGACCATCTTCCTGTATGTGTCCTTTCATCGATTAAACCAATCAAAGGCAGCGAATGTCCCGCGAGTCGCGCTTTTACTATGTGTGTTCGTCTTGTACATGCTCGAGCCATCGACTGTGCTCTGACCTTAGATGAAACAACGTATATGTTGAGTAGAGACGCTGTGAAATACATATTTCTACCGTTTTTCTTTCTTTCTACTTCTTTGAATATAAAAATCAACCAATAAAAAAAATTTTTTTTTTCTTTTTGTTTATTTTAGCTGCAGGTGTGGCGCAATTCTTAGCCAAAATGGCACTTTGGCGCAAGATGTAGCAGACTTTTGCTCACGGCGCAATTTGGCGCAGCACTACCATCACTGAAAGGTATACTCAGAGACAACTTTCCTTGGCAACGCAGTGAGAAAATACAGGCCCGCATTCCCTCTCCCATTTTGAGCGCTGAATAAAGTTGTGCATGAGCTCTCCTCCTTTTCCCAGAAATGCCAAAAAGTAAGTTGTCAAGTTGTCACGGAGTATACACGAACTCATCTCTGTGACGTCACGGCGCGGTGGTGGCGCGTCGGTCGCACTTCCGGTCTGGGGCTGTGGGCAGAAGTCCCCATGCCAGACGTGTATTCCTGCGTTGTTTTGAACAGAACCAGACAAAAACCTGCCTTCTCGTCAAAACGCTGCGACTGGGGCCGATACCAAAAGTGTCGAGAAAGGTTTGAAGGTCAGTTTTCACGTGCCCGGTTCGTCCGAGAATCTGGATATGTGCCGTGAAAAGAAAAAAACAGACGCCGTCGGACAACGATTGCTTGGGCGGGAAGCACTTTGGAGTGAATTCACGGATACTTGTGGTCATCAGATTTATTTGTTTTGTTCCAACATGAACGCCAGAAACCCGTCAAGTGGTGCGGACCACCTGCGGACCACGTTCAGTGCGTCTTCAAGTTCAAACGGCCGCCTGATTGTTCGAACTGTCGTCTGCTCTTTCAAACGTTTCTGCTTGTCGTCTGCTCTCTTAGATGACGCCGGTCCGTAGACCAAGTGTTGGCCCGGTACTTGCGATAAGAAGTAAGTGCAGGCCTCAAGAGACTTAAGCCCGGTTCACACAGTTGCGTTTGACTACGTTTGACTGCGTTGCGGCAGCGAGACACCAGGACATCCCTGCTGCTTATATCGCGTGCCAAGAAGATTCCTTGAATTGGATTCCACGCCTCATACGAAGCACAGATGTGCCGGTGACTCGCTTTCGGTTCTCGCCGCAACGCAGTCAAACGCCTCAACGCAGTGTCTGAACCGGCTTTTAAATTTGAAGGTTGGTAAGCAGGCTCGATGAAAACAGTAGATGCAAGGAGATGTTAATCATTGTTACCAGTGACCCTCACCGACTTGTTATGCCTAATTCAGTTGGTCCGATTCTGCTTGCGATTTTCAGTATCGACGTCGACCATCTCAGCTACGGTTCACGCTTTTGCAGCCCGAGCGGTGTCGCGAATGAAAATTCCGAGCGAAATCTCATCATGCGAATCAGGCTTTAGCGTACATTCTGCGGCGTCCACGCGCAATGAATCGCCAGATGTCACATTATTCACGCGAAGTTTTGCGGTGTAACAAGCCTCAGTAATTTCGCTGACGCCGCTCAAGTTAGTCAGACATCGCCAGGAAGACGTAGAACCAACAATTCGAACGCGAAAAAGGGCAGGGGGACTCCCACTGACGCCGACAACATCGCGTTTCAATGGTGTGTTTATGGGCGACGGCGAGTTTCTTGCCCACACCCCCATCGCGCATGCGCGGCGCCGGTGGCGTCTGCTAGAAGGCGCTCCGGTTTGTTTGTAAACATGAGTTGGTGTATAGTGGCGCTTCATACTAAGCCTACCATGGTGTTATGTCTTGTTCTGGATGTAACAGCGGCGCACAATTCTTGTTCGAAGTAGCAAATGTCAATTTCAATCTTGGACAACGGTGCCACGGTGTGATCGTGCAATGCTTGAGTGTCGCGGCACTATGGGGTCGCGAACATATTTGGTTCGTCCTGGCTGTCATTTGCGCATCTGCTACTTCGTGTGGATGCGCTGGGAAGACGGACGAACCGCGGACATGATCAATCTGTCGTGTCAATCAGCCATCAATGAAGAGTGCCTTCATTTTGAACTTGATATAAGTTAACTGAACAGCATCATTTTGTAGAATGGCTAACCCCACTTTAAACCCCTGGATATGTCTGTGTTAGTTTCGTAAGTAGTGTCAAAGTGCCAGCGCACGAGGCCCGTGCAGCATTTGGAAGCAAATGGCAGTGTAGCCCTGAAATGAAAGGCACTTGGAAGTGAGCGACACTGTCTCTCGAGTTCACACAATTAAGGCTGAACCGCATGTACGTGATTTAGCGAGCGACGGAGATTTTTCACTGTTGCTCGTCGCGTTGCTTGGTGTTTGGATTTCTAGAAAACGTTGCTCATCGCCTTGGTCGCTTGCTCCCATCGCTCTCGTGTGGTTCGCCTCGTCGTGCGGCTGATCGAGCGATAGCGAAAAGGGTTGCCATCACTTGTCTCCTCGCTCGCTAAATTGCTTACATGCGGTTTATACTTTATGGTTGTCGGCACTTGCGAAAATGTGAAGCGTGAATGTTATCGAGGGCTTTGCCCTTGCCGACTCTCAGACTGCTGGGAAAAATTTGGGTTCCAGCGGAATACGAGCACATGATTCTTTGCTTTGCTTATGAACTGAGGAGGAGGTAGTTTGAAAATCAGTTCATGGTCTTTCAAGGAAGTTGTTTAAAACACTTCTTTTCCTGCTTCTTTTGTCACTGCTCAATGTGCGTTTTTGTTTTTTCTTCATCAACATCATCAATACAGACCCTACTTCTAAAGGCGCACGTCATGCAGTGTTCCGAGTAGTTTCCGAAAACAAAAAACAAACCTGAATCCAACCTACCACACTGCAAGCGAATACTGTAGTGAGGACACCTGGTAACAGATGGCGCCATATGTGCTGTACTGCAGTACTACCGGAAACGGAGTTTCCTCCGGTAGTTGATAGACGCAGGGTTGCCAGGTTGGGCTATAAATAGCCAAATTGGGATAGTTTTATTTGCAGTTGGTGGGAAAAAATAGTAGTTGGCTATTTGGCTAGTATTGGGCTATTTCTGACCCGTGCATTGGGCTATTTCTGACCTGTGCATTGGGCGATTTCTGACCTGTGCTGGAACCAAAATGCCTGAAAGCACTTGGGTTTATTAGCCCCGAGAGCGAACACAAGCGTCGCTGCGGTCGCCGCGCCCTAATTGGTTGGGAGTGTACTGTGACGTCAGGAAGAGGACTCCGCTCCGCGATCTCGCATCGGCTCGCTTCCCAGCACCGGTTTCCTGGTTTGGCGTTGTGTGCCGCAAGCTCTTCGAGGAGCTGGACCTCGAAGGTCCAGCTCCTCGAAGTACATGGTACAAGACGTTGAGTTAGACCGATATTGACGTGCTTCCGTAGATTTTATAAGCCTGCTTGTCCCTTTTACCTTTAAAATTGGGTTACAACTCCCCGAAAGCTATCGGCGGAGGCAATTCCGCCAATGAACCTTCCCGTCCGTCCAGGCGACACAAGGCAATCTTGCGACGGGTCGGTGAAGCGGTGGCGCAAGTGTTACAGACGCTGGAATTCTGTTCCTTGCATGTTCACGATTTAGGACGATATTACATCCCGCTTTCAAGGCATTTGAAGTGGCATTCATATCATGGGCCTTTGGGTGGTCGGCAAATTAGCTCGCGACCCCGACTCTGCGCTGCCACTCTGCATGCGCTGGTTCGCAGATGTTTTAAAGGCCCTGCGTCTTATTGTCTTTTAAGTGCTTGTGGAACAGGGTTGTTTTACATAAATGTAGCTTCTTGCTGAATTAAATATATAGTTTATACACGTATGCAGGCATATTTCTTAGAAGATGCACAATTACTGGAGATTAGTTTGTATGGTAGCAACAAAAACGGCCAAATTGCCTCCAGTTGCCTCTATGATACGTATTGAACTGCCCAAAATATTCACAGCAATAGTACCGTAATTTGTAATGTTTATACTTTTTCCTGATATTCTTTATTCCAGCCTTCAGTATTCGGAAAGTACACCGTTTAGTTTGAATTGTCATTTCCAATTAAAAGGGACACTGCTGCAGGTACCCAAAAGCTTCCTTAGCCTCCATACTCCCTACAGCTGGACTCTCTGACAACAGAGGAAAACAGGAGGAACAGCAAGCATTCGAATGGCTGTCCAGTGGTAGATGCAGCACTAGTAGCAGAAAATGTGGAACCTGCGAAGGATGGCAGTCTGCGTGCGAAAGCTTCTGGTATTTTAGCTTCAGGACAATTTGATTTAGGTATAATCATCTCAATTTTAGAGCTTAAGGGACTAATAACGAGCTAGACACCTTCGCTTACGTTTGTTATACATTACCTGAGGGTTGATATAAACAAGTCCACTGATAACACCCGTGTAGTCCGTTGAAAAGCTATCGGAATCCAGCAAAGGTTAAATGCGAGCAATGTATACAAATAAATGTTCCTTGTTTTTTTTTTTTTTACTTTGCCCCTGCACTTGGGCTGTCTTACTTGTGATTCTCTCCCCATGGCTCAGACTCTATTTAGCATGTTGCTCGAGCAAAAAAAATAGTATACATAACCTGCCAATTCATTCAGACAATCAGCAGCATTCATTGTGTGAGATGTAAATATATAGTGATGTTCCCGCAATTGTGGCCATATTTCTTTATTTTCATATACCAGCTGGGATTCATGCATTGCCTGCCCTGTCAACCATGCTAAAAATATTGGTTCAAGTTTCGCCTGTAGCTACGGGCCATACCTCAATAAAGCCACATTTAAAAATTTACACTTCATACGAAAAACACGGGGAAAAAATTCAATAGAAACGAGCGCGCCCACAGTTAGCGTCGTCACAGCCTCCACCGGGCAAGCGGGGCGATTCAGGGAAAAATGCTCTCCTCGCCGTGACTTCATCCCGGTTCGCCGTAAGGGGGCGCCACGCGAACTTCTCGGGGCTAATAGGTTCAAATGTATTTTTTATAGTAAGTTGCGTGAACATTGACTCCGTAAGTGTGACGTCATGGGTCCAAACAAACCGTTGCTAGGGTCGTTGTTATGGACGAATACATGTGGCTCGGTTTCGCTACGAAAACCCGACCATTCAAAAATCACGAGTAGGATTTAAACTTCGAAAAATCACAGATATAGAAAGCTTGAATGTCATATATGTTTCGACAGAAGTGTGCCGGTAATCGCTCGTTTCTGAAATATTTACGACTGCAACTTCCGGTCCTCAAGATGCCTGCAGCAGACGACGAATGCAAGAAGTATGCCGTCTGCCGCACGCTGGCCGGCCAAGTGGGGCCGTCGTTTGCATCGTGTGAATAAAGACGATATTCTGACATCGCATTTGTTTGAAATATAATGAGTTTCATACACTCTTAAGATTTCATAGTGGGGTGCGATGCAAAATATGGTTTATCGAAAGTCCGGGCGTCGATCGAGATGATAGTCTGCTAAAAGATCGCATTGCACCCGTGAGAAAAGCACTTCAGGCGAACGGTTGAGATCCCAAATTTTGTTTGCTGACTCGCGCTATGCGAGGGTGCATCGTGTAAAGTGAGATTCTTGCAGTTTCTTCAGATTTCCGCAAGACCCCAAAGCGCGAAAGAACTGTATAAAAAACATAAGGTGAGTCTATTACAGACTGTACTCGCATCGCGGGTTCGATGAAGATCTTCACCAAAAGAGCACATCCACGGAATTTAATGTATACCAAGGGAAAAAAAAAGCAAAATACTGCGAAATCGCGATAGACATGCAATTCTTTAATAACCTGACAACCACAATAATAAATAATAACAAACGACTTACCTCGACGGCGTACGATTTGTTTCTCATGCTGGCCTGCACTACGCCGGTAATGCACTTCAGGTCGTCGTCGTAACTGATCTGCGTGACGTGGTTTGATTTTACTGCATTTTCACCCTCGTAACTAAGCTGGGTTGTTCACAGAAAAACAAAAAACAGCACGTTGCAGAGGCCTCTACGGCCACGGTAATCCACTTGTTTCTGTCGCTTGTTTACCGACGCATTTCAATGAAGACGCCCGCTGCAACAGAGGCCAGCAAATCTATCGTGTCGTCTGCTACCAAAGCAAAGCGGAGTGTAAGACTTCAGAAATGGCTTTCATCGTTGCAATATGACACTGAGACGACAAGAACATCTTCATAATTAGATATCAAGAAGTTAGGTTGCTTACAAAAAATTATTTACTTGTAAGCAAAAATCTAGCCTCATGTGGAGTCTCCATGCATTAGTCCATAGCAACGTCCCTAGCAACGGTTTGTTTGGACCCAAACGCCATGTTGTGACGTCATCACTTACGGGGTCAATTTGGCCCTTCAGTCCCTTAACCCTAATAAGTATGCGACAGCAAACAAATTCGTCTGTTTTTTGAGCGCCTTGTTTAATTGTTTACCTCCGAATATTGTCAGAATGCAAGCGTGTGCTGTTATTCCTCCATCTCAACAAGTGACGGCGCGATTCCTTGTGTTCTGCGCATTCTTTAGGTTATGATTATACTGCAATTAATCCAGGGATTATTTTTGTCAGTCTTTAGGTTGTCAGTTGATTGGCGTGCACCTATATTTTGTGTTTAATTCTGCATAGTTTTCCCATGACGTCATTCTGGTCACCGTGCCCCGATAGTAAGCGTCATGCGCTCGTACGAGCGTTTCAGGAAGTTCGCCGAACGTGCAAGGGACGCCATTTCTGAGGAATTTGATGCATAAAAATGTATTATGTGTCTTTTGTGTTCAAAATAAACGTTTCAAATAATCAGGGTTTTTTTTGGCTATTTTTGGGCTATTTTTCTGGATCGACATTTGGCTATTTTTGGGCTATATCTCGTAGACGTTTGGCGGGTTCGAGTTCAAACACCTGGCAACCCTGGAGACGATAAAAGTCACTTTTTGGCGAGCTGTCACCCGAGGTGGATGTATCTTTTCTGCCTGGCGGCCATGTGGTCGCACTCGGACCCCTACAGTCACAACAAATACGAGCGCCAGCACACTAACGGGTGCGTTTAGCAGTCATGGGTTCCGCAAAACACACCGCCTAGCTAGGCGGTACCAAGCCGCCACCCGATTTTTAGAAATCAAGCCTTGTCCACCTACCTACGAGATAAAGCTCCGATACAATCAGCAAGTGCCTCGCTCGGCCGCCCCTGCCTCCGGTGGGACCTTTGCCTCTGGGTGCGTTCCCGCAATCCGACTGCTCGCTCAGTGACAGATCGGTTCCGGGACTTCCTTGGCAAAAGCTGGAGGGTCATCCAATGCGGAAAGCACGTGTGCGACAAGGAACCGCACACGTTCGCTTTCACGCTGCCTGCACACACAAGAACACGTCATAAACGCTCCGAGCAGAAAGGACTCAAAAAGTAAAACGAATGGGCGAGCACTCACCAATTAGGCTCAAATCTACAGCTGGTTCAATGGGCACGCCGGCACCTAAGACACTTCCTTTTTCCAAGAACGTTCTTTGATGTTTTCTTCCGAAAGCTTGAAAGCGCTTAAAATTACTAAAAGAGTAAAGCTATACGCACTCCGGAGTGCATTTCGGACGAGATGGCTATACGCACTCCGCCGAGAACTCATGCCCGTCGGGCCCCCCTTTTCGAACGGCGCGTGTATCACTGGGCAGCGTGTTAACCCAGCCCCCGCCTGCGTTCACGCCGCTTCGCGGCGACAGTATTGGCTGCTAATTACAAAACGTAACCAGTACACGCCGCTTCGCGGCGTCCGGCCGGCAACCCAAGCCCCGCTGTCCTCGGGACGCCTTAGCCGCTATGCTAAGCCATCGCTGAAGAAGCGCGCTGTGACCATTCGTTTTATGCGAGTTTAGCGGAGTGCGTATAGCCATCTCGTCCGAAATGCACTCCGGAGTGCGTATAGTTTTACTCTTACTAAAAAATAGTCAGAGTGCTGGTATTCACTGGCGGCCATAGTTGAGCTCGCTGCTGCTGAGCACGTGCTGACGGCAAGCTTCTACAACGATTACAACACGCGCATTGCACACCATCAAGACTGTCTTCTTTGGTAGACCATAAATGAGAACTCATCCCGAGCATGCGCTGTGGGCAGTCACTTCAAATATGGCGTCCAGTGAATACCACCTATAGCGCCCGAAAGTTTGAATGTCGCTTTGTGTTTTGCTACGATGGCGATACGTCGATGCTCGTTGGTTCTCCGACCAAGCTCATTTGTCGCTTCGCAACATGAATGTGCTTGTTTTAGTCAACTGAAATTTAAGTTTTCAAATACAGAAAGTTGTTTTAACATTTATATAATTATTTTTAATAAATCATCTCGTAATTGTGTACTTAACTGAAGCTTGGCCAGCTTGGCTTCGTTTCCTTTTAACCAACGTTACTAGAACCACTCAGTTGGGAAACTGCCATAGAGAGTGCTCTGAAAAAGTGGCACCGATCCGTCCACGAGAACCGAGCTAATGGCGATTCCAACGCCGCCACTTCTCCTGCAGCGGCCAGGCCATGAACTGCACGTTACTTCCATTTTCGTTGTAATCGGCCATCTTGGGGCCAGAACAGATACTGTGGAAGGGGCTTCGAGGTATCGCCCCCGATTCCCAAGCGGACGCGCCGCGGTTTACTACCGTGGTTAATATGCGCCTAACTCAGGACGCGCTACCTGAAATCCCCGCTGAGGCAGGGTTGTATAAAAACAATATTAATTATACTGCAAAACCTTGCGAACTAAAGATTTTAGAAAACAACCCGCGCCCCTAATTTTGTACTAAACTCCAATAAGAGTTACTACAAAAAGAGTTTTTTCCCGTTAGTTTTTACGCAAAAACATGCTTTCTAAAAGCTCAAGGCGACCACAGTTAAGACAAATGATACAGAGTGGCGCTGTTGTCGCATTTAGCTTGGTCTCGGTGGACGCCAGCGGCCCAGGTTTCAACGGTGAGTTTCCCAACTGAGAGTTCTAGTAACGTTGCTTTTAACCATTTTAACATGGCGGCGACCCACGGCGACCACCAATGTACCGTGCTCGACCTATTTGCTGTGCATTGGTTGTCCTAGGGTGCCTACATGTGCGGAAACATGTAGGTATACCCTAGGTTGTCCTGTTATCCACCTCCTGCGATCCGCATCAGCAACAAGCATGCTGTATTGTGTGCTCGCCGGAAAGAATATCCAGTCTTCTTGGAAGCAATTCCCCCGGAGGCTCCGCCATGACGTAGCCGGTGAAAAACAATCTACGACAACGCAGTGTCTTTTGAATGCGATTACTACTATCAGAGGCTCTTAAAACCTCAGTAGCCCCCTTCAATGGTAAGCCCTCTTCAATGGTGAGCTCTTCGATGTGAACGCTCTTAGCTTCAGCGTCCGGAGACTGCTGCGAACCTCCGACGAGAACGGACGTCTTCTCCGGGCTCCGCGAACCCCAAAAACTATGTGATCCTGGTATAAACATCGCCTCGCTCTGTCGGCCCGCCGCAGCACGTCCACCGAGAGATCGGCTTGCTCAAGTCTCGTTCTGCGAGCGGCGCGCCCGTTTCTGCTTCGAATATGGCTTCAGCCGACACCGCCGCTTCGCCGCTCACCAATATCTCTGCATCCATCCTGAGCCAGGACGTGGAAATCCCCCTAGAGGGAGACGACCTAGGTGGGAAATGGATCACCCCTAGAAAGCTCCGCAAATCTCGTCTTCCGGCCCACCCCAAACCCGAACTTCACGCAGTTATAGTGCATCTCCCAATCCTTCCTGCTGACGCAGCAGCGCAGCCTCTGACATTGTGCCGGCGTTCTTGCAAGCCGCACAGCTCCCTGCTCATGCATGTCCCGATGTGTCGCTTCACCTCCATCCAAATAACCGTCTCGCCGTCTTCCGCACCCATCACAAAGCGATCGTCAACCGGCCACTGCGCATCACCAGCATCACCTTACAAAACACTTCCCCTTCTATCCACTCCTACCTAGCCGCTCCAAACAACTCCTGCCGAGGTGTTATACATGGAATTGCCTGGGGAGCCACCCCGACGAGATCATCAATGATCTGGAGCCTTATCAAGTTGACATCCTTCACGCAAGGCGAATGGGCTCAACAGGTTCAGCCATTATCACCTTCATCAGAACCCATGTCCCTTACACAGTGTACTACCGCCGCCTCGAATTTCGCTGCCGTCTTTACAAACCTCGAGCCCATCATTGCAACAACTGTCTCGAGTACGGGCACCGTACGCTGGCCTGCCCGGCCAACCAGCGACGCTGCCCCGCGTGTTTCACCATCCTGGCCTGCCCGGACGAACCTCATCCCTGCACACCCTGGTTTGCGTTGCTTCAACTCGCAGTGTAGTTCTCAAACAGGGCACTTCGTCCCGAAGAAGCTGCTGCACCTTCATTCACTCCACGAGACGCATCCCACGACAGTTCTAGCGGTATGTAAAGCGTGGATGCAGGATTCGGTTTATGACAGTCACCTTGTCGATTGCTACAGTGGAGCACACTACTTACAGAAAGAATGTGCTAAGAACTGTAGAGGTCTGCTGGTCGTGGTACCTTTCCCATTACCCTTTTGGTGACGCCGTAACCTGAAGCTGGAACCTGCCACAAGCATGGCAAGGTGCTGCTATGCTGTGCGTGCTGCCCGGCTTCCGTGAAAGCCGAGTCCAACGGCTTGCCCAGCTAGCCACTGGTGCTCATTAACACAAATTAATTAAATGTGTGCATACTAGAAGTCTTCCAATTGAGTCGCTCAAAGTGCAGTGTATACCGTGGAACCATTTCCAGTGGCCCAAACGCTCGACAGTTCGACGGGACAGTGTGCTCAGTCCAATTTTTCTCAACATGTTTATTAATCGTGATAATGCCTGCCTGATATCAAATTGCCTGCTGCTACGGACGACCTGATGCTGGTGCCGCTTGTCATGTGACTCCAGAAACCACGAGGGTTTGCAGAAAAACATCGACAAGGTCTACTATAAACAACCAGCTGCGCTTCTTCACACAGCATGACGGCAGTTTCGTTCAAAACGCGCGGAACACTTGGTTTTGTACTTTGCGTGTCCAGTGTCCCACTGCCACAGCCATAGCACACTGAGGTGTTTTTCATAGCCCTGGTCCTGCCACACCTAAAGTATCGTAGCTCCATCCATATGAGACCCCTACGAGGTTGATCTTGTAAGATCAATTGAAAGTGTTTAGCAAGGGGGCAGCTTACGCTGTTCTTCGGCAGCCAAGCTCGCTCCGGATCACTCACTGCTCTGACAGTGGCTAGAATTCTGGCCCTTCACTGGTCGGCCAGAGGTGACCTCAAGGTGGCCCTTTAGTGGGTCGCCTTATTGTGCCTCCTAGACAACGTTGTGGAACTGCAAGATCACAAGACAGCACTGAAGGGAGCTGTTTGCAAGAATTGTGCTGGTGCCTTTCAACCGTTTCCTACCGCAGAGCAGCTGCAGCATCCTTTCTTGGTGTGGTCTTCACTGTTCTGGCAATCCCTTTATGTGCACTCATGCAGAACCCCCCTAACAATCATCCCAAGTTCAAAAACTTCTGTAGACATGGAACTCGTCATCTTCACTCTCAGTGAGGTCGAGCGGTGCCTATGTGCTGTATTGTGAATTATGGATTTTTACTTAATTTCTATTCAGTGTTTTCCCCCACCCCTTTTATTTGTTCCTTTTGCAGGTTACTGTAGGATTCTTGGTAGACTTTGGCCTCTCTACTATAAGGAATTGCTTTTAGCAAGATTAAATGATAAAAACACTTTTAACGCTTTTATCCTCTGCTATGGTATGCATTGATACACAACTGTATGCAATTTTATTCTACCTACACTGTAAAAGCTTTTCACCCCATTTTACGGAAAAAGTTGCTGGTTCGATATAGCAAAAGACGGGTTTTATGTCCGTTAACTAAGAAACGGACACAGAGTCCGTCAGAATTATGACAAAAGTGTTCGTAAAATTACAGAAATTTTATAGTGGTAGTTATCTGGTGTCAAAGTGTGGAAGATGTCCAACGTGTACTGAGTGCGGGAACTACGAGCGTTTTGCCTTGTTTTTGTAACCGAAACCAGAGCAGCAAGAGAACCGTCTTGCGTACTCCAAAATGACGGAAGCAGTAAGTTTCAACAGGTCGAGTACGTTACCAGGGATGTAGGCTAGATGGTGCACACTGTTTAAACGCTTGCAGTATCCACGAGTAGTACCAGGAAAGCGACGTCAACAGAGAAGGGGCTCGCGATTCAGCATAATGCAGTGCCACGCTCCTGTGAAGCTTCAAGGTTCGGGGTGGTGGCGGTATAAGAAAAAACGCATCAGCGCCACACCAGTGATCACGAATAACACCGATCACAGACCCCCAGCCCCACCGCTCCACTCGACACCGACACGACATACGACAACAAACTGCATGAAAACGCCTCAAAAGTGAAGGCGTCTGCTCCCGTATGCATACTCCAACTAGTGGAAGTGGAGTGTTGGTCGGATGTCCTTCACAAGAATATATAAAAAATGCTTTGCGCTAGTATTATTTCCACTTATTATTGAATACATAATGACAAAATCCCAATAATTTGTTTTTCTATATGATTCAAGCTAGTCTGACTGCTCATAACACTGGTCCAGCAAGAAAATGACAAAAATTTTAACTTTTTCATAACCGGTTTAAGATTTATTGTTATTACATCGTTATTTTTAGTCGCAACAGACTAACATTATAGATTTTGCATTCATACCTTTTAAATGCAAGAAGTTGTAACAGACATCTGTCCATTGCGCCGTGTTTTGTGTCTTCTATAAATCTGTAACGGTCAGCGACCAAAGAGCTCCCCCGCACATGTCAAGCTTATATGTGCCGCGGGGAGAAATGAATGTCGAGTAGTAGAAATGAATGTTTATGTCGGTGCTGTGTCATATAGGGTGCTCGCGTTGTCTGCGATGTACGAGGGTTGCTGTCTACTCGTGATCGTTCGCAGCGTACAAACACGCGTTTTATTTTTTATTTTTTTCATAGGCTGCTAAACGTTTTACTAGGTGGCACAAGATTCCAAATATTTTGCTCGAGTTATTTATCCATGTAAGTTCGGCATTCGTTTGTCTGTCTAGCAGTTGCGTTGTAGCTGCGCAACGTCGCTACGCCTAGGTGGCACGAGTCGTCGCCCATTTCTAATATTTCGCTTAGAGTCATTTATCTATTCTAAAAAGTTTGGCATTTGTTGATCTGTCTAGCAGTCCCGTCGTAGCTACCAACGCCGGCGACGCAGGTACGTACCTTTGCATGTACCTACGTCCGCCGCTTGGAGACTGTTTACTGTGTATAAAAGACATCGAACAAGAACAAGCGCGTCCTGTATGCTCTCACTTCGGCAAAAAGGCACCCGGCTCGCTGAGCTCGTGTCTAACCTGTTGGCTGCTGGCCGTCATGTTTTATGATCAGCACGCTCAGCCGTGTTTCGCGGAAGGCAAACACGGTGTATCGTGGTAAGTTTACACGGCACCCCATGTGTAGACGAATAACACACATGGCTGCGTGTAAAACGAACACGTTTTGACGTGTCCGCTATGGGACAACGGTTTACATGTCTAGGCGTGCTATTTTTGCTAACAGTGTAGTGCTTGAAAACCGTTTTGTCAAATAGGCGATCGGTGGCTAATCCCAGTAAGATTGTCTAAGGAGGAAGAACAAAAGGCAATTTCGAACCACGTACGTTACTGCGATGTCAGTATGCCCTGGAAGAAGTCGATTGTACACATGCAAATCTGACGCTAATACTGAAACTAATAAAAGTGGACTTACAAAAAAAAAAAAAACAGACTTCTCGCGCTTGCATAAGAAAAAAAAGAGCGTCGTAGCGCAAATAAAGGTGATTTCGGTCAGGTTATATACGGAGCACAAATTTGCGATTGTTAGCGACGGGATGACGTCTTCTACGATGAAGGCCGGTACCCGTTGTACGGTCCTGGACCTTTTTATATTTTTCAGTCTACTTTCTTTTTATGTTGGAGGCGACGCTACGCCGCCGCGTTCTTTCTTGCTAGATGGCGCCCGTCACGGCACTGAATTTTTGCGGTGGTCATTTTTGAGACCCAGTATTCAAAGTATTGAAAGTTCTTTTTTCGCAAAAGAGGAATGAGTTTAAGCTCATATAATTTTAAGAGATCGTAGCAGAAAAGTAAGTTCCAGCTTTTGAGTACGTGTGCAGTGCCAAAAACACTTAAAGGGAGACTCAAGCGGTTTTTGGGGAAGCTACTTTTTGGTGCGATGGCGTTAAGGAAGTGTCAGTGAATGAGTATCTTCAGTTTTAAAAGGCAGAACCGCCTATTAATCACGCAGGAATAAAATACGTGCGGACTCTTTCCTGTACTTGCGAGGACCAATGAAATTATCGTATGTTTGAAAATTTTGGCGGCCTTTGTAAAGTTTCGCTAAAGAAACAATTTTCAGTTTATTTAAATATGTTGTGCATGATAATTTCACAAGACGTAAAATAGTTCTAGTTTAGAATACGCGATACTGCAATTATCGTTTCACAAACAAGGGACTACGTTTTCTCCTTGCCTTCCTCCGCGGGGGTGAATTTCCCGTTCCCCGGGATGCGCGGAAGCGCACGTATCTGCGCGCACATGGCGTCGGTGTTGATCATCGACGTGGACGGCGTGGTGAAAGCTCATCGTTCCGCGTAAAAGCGCTATCCTTGACTGTGAATTTTCGTCGTGTGTCGTTATGATAACCCAGCACGTACTAGAAGGGAAGACCCACCTACTCGTGCGGCGATGCCGTGGCGGCACTCTCAAGACAGCAGAAACGCCCGTGCCGTCGTGTTTGTTTACTTCGACTACAGTGGTGCTTTCTAAGCATTTGTGTCCTCGAACATCGCCCGGATTTCTTATTTGGCGCATTTCATGCGTGTGCTCAAGTTCAAGGTATTACTGGCGCGTACCGTATAAAGGACGCGAAGTTTCACGCGTTTTCATCACCGGAGAAAAGTTATTAGTGTTAGCAATCCTGAACGATTGCAACGTCTATCTGATCACGAAATCATATTTCTACGTTGCTATATCGCTGCTAAGATTACATTGTCTTTTATAATCGTTGAAAATGCGTGTGGCGATATTTGTACTATTGCAATGTCGTGTATAGAGTCGTGATCGTCCAAGACGGCGTACGGCATCTTTTTATTTTATTTTTTTCATCCACTGTACCCTGCAAGCCTATCAAGAAAAATCAATAATAAAGCTTTAGGCTATAGAAAACTGTCTGTCTCTATTCTGTTACGGCATTGAGTAGCAGTGCGTCCCCTTTTAGAGGGGCCGCTGAAACAGCTGACGGCGACCCGCTGTGCTTGTAGTAATTGCAGGTGTGTACGCGCGGCGCAGAGCTGTCGTTCCGGTCGCTCCGGTTGCAACGGACGCAGTCGTAGGTACGCGCTCGTTGCACATGTCTGAACCAGCCTTCCCCCGTCCTCCCGAGGCGAAAGTCAACGTGGCGACATCGTTTGACATCACGTAACAGAGGTAACGCTGCGATGTCAAACGTTGGTTTGGTTACGACCTGCCCCAACCGCAAATCGAAGAACGCCCGAAAAGGTCTGCGTTTCATCGTCCTCGGAACCCGAACAGGACTCCGAAGCGCTGCTATCGTCCACATCGCACGTCGGAGTGGCGTCATAGGAAATCATCCCCAGGTCGGCTGTCCGCCGAAGAATTTCAACCTCCAACGGCATCAGGTCCTCGAGCGTAGAGAACGCCGCCATGATCGAAGCTCGAATGACAAAGAGGTTCGGCCGATGCGGCTACCTCCGGATCACTGCGCGACGGAACGTCGTCCAACGCCATTGGCCCGAGATACTTTTGATAAGCGTGCGAGGACCAATGAGAGTGGTTTCGTTTTCGGATGGATCCGAGGTTTGGCGGCCTTCAATTACATTTTATTAAAGAAATAATCACCGTATGACTATACTATTTGGTTTTTAGGGATACTTGGGGCGTCTAAATTCAGCTGTCATCATCAAAACACGAACTCAAAAACCACTTGAGTGTCCCTTTAAGCCCCGTTCACACTCTTGCGACCTCTTAAATATTGGTTCCTTACAATCTCTTAAACCAGATGACACAGTGGCACCATCTATCGGGTTGCAGTGTAAACCTGATGGTCTGGCATATTTTCTATTTCTCCCGCGCACTATTCTTTCTTTCTTGGCTCGAAAAACTTTTGGAAACGTTATAAACGAGCCTTTCCCATAGGTATTACGCACATTCGACCTCGCAAATGCCGCAAAGCCGTCGCTCTTGTGAAATGCAGTTCCACGATTACCGCATAGATGGCGCCAGAAATGAAATTTTAAGAAGTTTTAACAGATCTGGTCTCTCTCGGTCGTACTCGGTTGCAAGAGTGTGAACTTGCCTTTACATTAGCGATAAACACTTTTAATACAATGGTAGGTCACAGCATACCTTCCATGTCTAATCCAAAGGGGGTTCAAAATTTGATCACACAAAACGGTGGAGGCAAGGTGCCACCTCCTGGTTGCCTTCTTTCCAGCTGTGGCTGCTGGGCTATCGGTATCTTCAAAAGATTGCCAAACTCTTCCAGTAGAAAGGGCCCTGTCTGCTCCACGTCACCCTCCGACTTCTGGCGGCTGTTCGCAGTAGCAGACAGCCGACGGTTTTGTTCACCTCGGATAGATGGCGCCACTAAAACTCCATTTAATTAAAGTTCTGTCGTTGATACTCAGGTTTTTGACGCATTTATATTTATGTTGGAAGATTACGATTTATAGAAATGCTGATGATACTGCTTTTATTCTTCATAGGTAGTGCTGATGGTGCTGATTTTGTTTTATTGCTCATAGGTAGTTCCGGGTTGCGTTTCGACTTCATTATTACTGCTTTATGGTCGGTGAAATGCAGAGCCAGTGGTTCTTCTAGTGGACCAGCTTGGATCCGCTAGAAGCCGTGGAAACGCATCCCCACTGCTTAAGTCAATGGTCCATGTCAGAAAGAGAATGTGTGGTATGGAACGTGGTTATATACGCATTTGAGCATTTGACCGCAGCGCCCTCTCATCTATAAACGTTGAGCCAATGCATGCAAAGTTTAACGCGATTATATACGCATTTGACCGCAGCGCCCTCTCCTGTATAGACGTTGAGCGGCTAAATGCAATGTTTCATCCATCACAGAAACCCCAGCTCTTGAGTTACTACCATCTCGGAGCCCCTACTCGTCCCGCAGTCGCGGCCGAGTGGTTAAGGCGATGGATTAGAAATCCATTGAGGTCTCCCCGCACAGGTTCGAATCCTGTCGACTGTGCAAACATTTTTTCTTTTATGTGAGCACGGACGCCGGACGGACAAGGCTAGACCCTAAGGAGCTTCGCCCCTAAAAATTACCTTTTATCGAGAAGGTACTTGCACAACTTGCTATCTTTTTACAGGTCCCCTTTGACGTCACGCCGCGTGGTTCTTATGACCGCCGCTTAGCGGCTGCAGGGTCGGGAAATATTCCAATTTTTGCCTCGCGATTACGCGGCGGAATTGCAAGATTTCGAAGCAGATGTGTTATCTGTCCTTTGTGACAGGATGAACAGTGTCAAAAGTAGACGATGCAAATTCTTTTAACGTTAAAATCGTTGCACAGCTCTTAACTGCCCGCCTGTGCGTATGCACTACCACTCAGTTTTTATGTTTTTGTTTTCTCTTTCGCACTCATTCTCGCAATATGACATAGCGTGCCCGAAGAACCAAGTCAAAGATAAGGATGAAGCTGAACACTCCAATTTGATTTTGCCCCTGAAAAGCCCCGCTTTTGTCTAGAAGAGAACACATGCATCCTCACAAAAATTGAAAATGTCTCATTTGATCACGCTATAAATGCAACAAATAGAAAAGACAAAATATTGGAAATCATTAGGTGAATCAATCGTTTTTTATCTTGTTTTTATTTTTACATGAAACAACTGATTCTAATTAACAGAAAAATGTGTACAATTTAATTAAACGGGTTATACCGACACATCACAATCTAAATTTTTATATTTTTTCCCATTATGCCCGAATTCAGCTCTGGCAAACAATTAGAAGAGACAGCTACGAAACTGTACTGTGAATGAAACTGCGATATTGAAGGAGAGGTAAAGAAGCGAATTTTAGCTTTAGCAGCCTCTTTCTTTTTAAGTTATCATTCTAAACATAAGCAGGCTTATGAATTGGCGAAACTCACAAAATATGTGCACTGTGTCACTTTCAAGAAGGCCATCCCTTTCTAAATGCTCCAGGCTCCACTGCTGGAGGAATACACTTCTTTTGTCGGAATTTCCATCTGGCTTCTGCAGAACAGAAACTCTTTTCACTGATAGCTGATGTTCCAAAATGCGGAACATTGTCCTCTGTGGGATTGATTACTACCTTGACAAACATCCTGCACGGACATACAGGCATGGAATCGTCGGAACCAGGATAGATATTTAAAAAACATATTTAAAAACATTTCGTCACATATCTTCCAAATATAGTATTCGATGGACACATTGTATCCCTTCAAATCGTTCTTGGGGCTCTCAGTTGACACAGGCCCATTCTGTATTGCTCGTAACGCCAAAGCCATGATTCCCTCAAAGTGCCAGGAGAATTTCTTTTCATAGTAAAAAGGGCGCTGTCCTTGGAACGTGCTCTCCGTGGCGTCCAGCGGGCATTCGGTGTGTGCGCTCAAGTTTCCGGCCTCACAACCCTTCTCCACTTCATCAGCGACGTCACTCGATCCGCTCTCTGAAAGAGACGCCCTTCGATAGACGCCCTTCGATAAGCAATCTGGATAGGTGTTCGAGTAGTTGTTACAGAGTGAGCTTCCAGCTGTTCTTTCAACCTCCTTTCTGCTTCCCTCCGTCACTCCCTGCACAGGTTCAGGCTAGTGTGCAGACAAGACAGGTCTTCAGAGAGCTTGCCCAACGCTTCTTTGATTTCATTACTTGTCTGCTCGATGTTCTCGTAACCCTGTGTGGCGCGGTCTGTGTCCACTACAGGCCCGACGGCGGGTACGTGGCAGCCATGCTTGCAGTGTCCCACAATCTCACTACTCAGCACTGGACACTTGACACAGAGGACAGGTCACGACATGGAAAGCGCACTCCATGCTAGTGCTTCAAGAGACTGCAAACGGGACCCTCGAAGTTGCAGCCATTAGACTTGTTCCAGCGAGCCGCCTTGAGTGAGACAAAAAAAAAAAAACATTGAAAACACGAGTTAGTAATGGCGTGCCAAGAAAGTGCAAACAAGGGAGTGTCCCTATTTAAGTCGAAAAACGTTAACGGCACTTAACTAAACCTGGAGAGCTGGAGAGCCCTTGTACTTCCAGATCTCGCTAACATTACTCTCAGTGTAATGTGGCATCACTTCATGAGGTATGCAGGGTGGTTGTACTACTAAGCAGCTACATATTCTCAATCACAAAATGCATGTTCAATGGCAAGACATACCTCAAAGATGCAAATGTAAACCTTACTGGTCATGCTTTTTTCATTTTTGATAATTAGCTTAGATAAATTATTATGTTTTGTCTTACTGCTGTTTTACTCTTTATCTTATTATGAACATCGCATATATTTTATAGAAAATTCGGTTATGGAGATATGCAATGTGCGGACTTCCATGGTGCTTAATACCGTAGCGAAAAGACTTCCCACAAAATCTACCCATACCTACTTTGTAATAACGCTGCGTGTAATTGTGGATGTAGGGTATCATCACCTAGATTAAAGCTAATCTCTAGCAATGCTTATAGCAACATTTCGGCGTACTTACGCCAAATTCAGATTTACACCTAGGTCATATGCTTAGGCTGCGCTACCGACATAATTCCAGTGATATAGAAATACCTAACTTAATTATACTGAATGTGCTTTTTAAGCATGTATAAATTTACAATATTCGAAAATGAAAATGAGAAGGGGAAGAAACTAAATAAGCTAAAAACCGAAAAAGTCCAAACTGGCGATGCTGGCGAATTGCTTAAGATAAAACTGGAAACAACGCAACAAATAACAAAGTTTAGCAAGGTGTACACGCGGCAGTTGTCCCTCGTTCCTCGTCGGTTTTTTGTGCGCTATTTCCAGTTGTATGAACCTGAGACTGGGGCAGAGAAGAAATATCAGAACAAAGAGGAGACAGAAAATTACCATGACAACGTCTCCTGTCTAATTTTTTTTCTTTTCTACCATTTTATGTTTCTGCTCTACCCCAGCCTCGGGTTAATTCAACATGGTTAATAAATATTCACCAGCTCGCCTGCACCCTTACCATGTTTTCTCAAATCGTACATGATTTGTCTCAGAACACGCCGGAACTTTTATAACTTATATAAGGCGCAAATCTTTTATAACTTATATAAGGCGGGAATTCACGGCCCTGACACTGTCACGCTCACACCGTCGATATCGTTGCAGATTTTCCGTGAACGGGCTGCTCAGAAGTTGGTGTCTACGATCGGCCCATTCACCCCTTCCGAAGAAAACACCGCCTGGACCAGCCTGACTCAGCGAGTCGGCCAACCTCGTGACCAGACACGTGCTACGGACGTCGTTGCAGCAAGCATCGGGACTACATAAGCCAGCGCCGCGAAGAACAGCGTGGGATTCACGGCCCTGACACTGTCACGCTCACACCGTCGATATCGTTGCAGGTGAGCGCTAAGCTTCCTGTGCGAGATTCTGTTCTACTTTATAGTGGCTGTGAATCCCCCAAATTGTGTTACTGTTTTAACGCCTGGTTGTTGTGATGGCCGTTGACATAGTTACCTACCGAGCCCGTATCGGCCGCTTTGTACCTAGAAAGAGAACGACCTCGCTTCTACACACAAAGGTTCTACACCTTCATGTCAGAGGTATGTTCGGGTCAGTGAAGTTGCTAACTGTGGCTATTGTCATGTTCATGCTTTTGACCTCCGCCGGTGACGTCGAAGTTAACCCCGGACCCACCACGAATGCCGAAAAAATTGATAAGCTGCAAAGAACTGTTGAGAGTTTGGTTACGGCGTCCACCCAGAATCAGCTTGAAAATTCTGTTAAGTTGGACCAAATCAACAGCGGCATCGCTGCTCTTGGAGTCCGGGTAACAAATCTTGAACTCAAAGCGCATGAAATCACAAATATGCAGGAGAATTTGAGCACAGTTGAAGCAACGGTACATAGTATTAAATGTGATTCGGTTTCTTTTCGGGACCACCTGTCTGAAGTAAGTAGTGTTGTCGACGACATGGAGAACAGAATGAGACGAAACAATCTAATATTCAAAGGCTTACCCGAAATAGAAAATGAGTCATGGAACGATGCTAAAACCATCGTCACTGGCTTCGCCCGAGAAATGCTTGGCATAGAAATGGGCGAAATTGAAAGAGCTCACCGATTGGGTAGAAAACGACCAGGATCCAGTCGACCGATAATCGTAAAATTCCTGCGCTATCAAAGTAAAGAAGAAGTTCTTAAAAACGGTTTTAAACTGAAGAACGTGTCTCCACAAATCAGGATATCGGAGGACTTTTCTGATAAGGTGCGCATTGCGAGGCAGAATTTGTGGGAATTTGCTGAACAATTTAGAAATAGTGGTGCAAAATATAAGATTAGTTACAATAAACTACATTCCGGAACAGCGACATATGTTTACGATGCAGCTAGTGACTCAGTTGTTCTGCTTCGTGCGCCCCACCAAGACAGAGTATCAAACAACTGACTCACTGTAAACCAACAACGTCCAAATCGCGCTGTCTCTTTTAACCTTTCTTTTTTTGTCGCAAATTTCCGAAGCATTTTGTCAAAACAGGATGAACTTGAGAACGTCACTTGCTCTAGCCAGCCAGACGTCATTCTTGGAACGGAAACGTGGTTAACTACCGATATAAAAAATGATGAGCTCATTTTAAACAGATCGTACAATATTTTTCGTAAAGATAGACTGCTGGCTAGAGGCGGTGGCGTAATCATCGCTGTCAAAAAACATGTGTCATGCTCGCAAGTAGAATGTTGTTCTGATCTCGAGATTTTGTGGATTCGTATTAAACTGGATTTTCGCTGTGTCATAGTAGGTGTTTGTTATCGTCCACCTCATTTTAATCGCTCAGATTTCAACATTTCATTATACCATGCCCTTGGAACTGTCACCAAAGAATTTCCTACTGATCACTTCTTTCTTGGTGGCGATTTTAACTATCCCGAAATAAACTGGTCAAAGCTAATGCCGCTCCCTGACTGTGCAAACTCTCGACAGTGTACGGAGTTCCTTTCTATAACTGGTGTGTATGGTCTCCAACAAATTATCACCTCGGCAACCCGTCGTGACGCGATATTAGATCTGTTTTTCACTAATAAACCCGAATGTGTGACGTCCGTCACTATCATGGAGCATATAAGTGATCATGCTTTGATTCAAATCGAAACATCATTAGGAGTGACGCGCTCCGAAAATACGCCGAAAAAGATATTCGCATTTTCACGAACCAATATTGAAGGACTGACAGTAGCCATAACGAACTTTGAAAGGTATTACATCTCATCAAATTGTGACCGATCCGCAAGTGAAAACTGGGTACTCATTAAAAATACTTTCATAAAACTACTCGAAAAATTTGTTCCCAAAACTTCAGTTCGATGTGATCGTACATCTCCCTGGTTTAATAACAATTTAAAACGTATGTTAAATAAAAGAAAAGATTATTCGCAAATGCAAAGAAAACAAATAATTTTGATGTTTGGTCATCATACCACTCCTTCACAAAATTGTGTAAAAAGCGAAGTAAAGAAAGCGAAAAAAGTTTTCTTTTCGGTGACTTTGCCGCAGATCTTATCTACAGACCCCAAGCGATTCTGGAAGATAATAAATCCAAAAGAATCTAGAAATAGCCCAGTGTTCATAAATGACCAAGGTGAAACACTCCGTGATGACCAGGCTGCCGATTCGTTGAATTCATTCTTCGCCAGCATTTTTACGCACGAAATCTTTCCACTCCCCCATACTGCCCACCTTATCATGAAGCGTTGATGCCTCCAATTATTTTCACTCCTGAAGGAATTCTTAAAGCTATCTCAAACTTGTCCTCCAATAGCGCTCCTGGAAACGATGGGATATCGGCCAAATTTCTTAAACTAATTGATCATCCAGCATCCAACATACTCAGCATACTCTTTCAACAAAGTCTGAATTCTGGTGAGGTACCATACGATTGGCGTTTCTCCCAAGTTAGACCCATCTTCAAATCGGGCAGCAAATCAAATCCATCTAACTACCGTCCCATCTCGTTGACTAGTGTACCCTGCAAGCTCATGGAACATGTACTTTACACTCACATCATTTCGTACCTGGACCATCGCGACTTTTTTTCCCTAACCAGCATGGTTTTAGGAAACATCATTCATGTATCAGCCAACTATTTGAATTTACCACGGATCTTCACTTTAATAATCATTCCTCAGCAGAAACCGACGTTATTTTCATTGATTTTGCGAAAGCTTTCGATACCGTTCCGCACCAACGACTACTTCTTAAACTTTCTCTCCTCCACATCCATCCTTCAGTCATCAGTTGGATAGCTTCGTTTCTAACAGACAGAGAGCAGTCAGTTTCAGTCAACAGTTCTTCATCAGCATCAGTCCCAGTAACTTCCGGTGTTCCCCAAGGCAGCGTCCTCGGCCCCCTTCTTTTCCTTATCTATATTAATGATCTTCCTTCCTCAATTAACTCGACTATTCGGCTATTTGCCGATGACTGTGTTGTATACAGAAAAATTACTGACCCAACAGATCATTACATTCTTCAAAACGATCTCGACACCATAAGCTCCTGGTGCACCCATTGGCAGATGAATATTAACCCCGGAAAATGCAAACAAATGACCGTTACCACCAACTCGATCAAATCATCTCGCGAATATTCATTACTGTCACAACAATTAGAAAGTGTCTCATTATACAAATACTTGGGTGTCCATATTTCTGAAACATTAGCGTGGAATGAACATATCGACAACATAATCGCCAGCTCAACGAGATCATTAGCTTTTTTGAGGCGGAACCTCTATCTGGCCCCTGCTGCGACAAAATTACTCGCCTATAAAACAATAATTCGACCCAAACTTGAATACGCAAGCGTTGTGTGGAATCCACATCAAAATTATCTAATATCAAACCTAGAATCAATTCAAAACAAAGCCACCCGGTTCATCCTAAACGATTATTCTCCAGAAAGTAGTGTCTCCGCCTTAAAATCAAGACTTGGTCTCGCTTCATTAGCCACACGACGCAAAATTAACCGCATGTGTTTCTTCCATCAAGTTTACCATAGTAATTCACAGTTCAGAAATATTTATTGTCAAAAAGCCCATTATATTTCTTCTCGAAACGACAACACATGTAAACTCCTTCAATACCGCTCCCATAATAACTCATTCATGTTTTCTCCCTTAATATTGTGTATTACAGAATGGAATAACTTGCCAGATCATTTTGTAACCAACTTAGATATTACAGCGTTTCAAGAAATGTGCGTGCTTTTGTTCAATGAGTACCGTATTTACTCGCATAATGAACGCACTTTTTTCCCGAAAAATCGATGCAAAGTTGGGGGTGCGTTCATTACGCGGGGTAAGATTTTTGCGTCCGTATTTACTCGCATAATGAACGGCCCTTTTATCCCGAAACATCGACGTAACTTATCCCTTTGCGCGCGGCGCGCGACTCGAAAACCAAACTACGATGCGCAAAAAAAAGCTCCTCTCCATGTTTTCTTTCTTGCGCATTTCTTTCTTTCCGCTCCGCTTTTCTTTCTTATTTCCTTGCCCGCGACCTCAAAACCAAACTGCGCTTTGTAAAAAAAAAAAAAGAGAAAAAAAAGCTTCTTTTTATGTTTCTTTTTTCTCTTGGTTCCGTGGACTTTTTTTTTTGCCGCCTTTCGCAAGCTGTTTTGTTTTGTTTTGCTTTGCTTAGCCGGGGGCTTTTCTTTCTTATCTCCTTGCGCGCGGCGCGCGACGCGCAACCCCGAAACTAAACTGCGCTGTGCAAAAAGGAAGAAAAAAAGAAAGCTCCTTTTTATGTTTTTTTCTTTTCTTTTGGTTCCGTGTTTTTTTTTTTTTTGCCACCTTTTGCAAGCTGTTTTGCTTCGCTTTGGCGAGGACTTCTCCGCTTCTTTTTCTTATCTCCTTCCGCGAGGCGCGCGACCCAAAGTCCAGACGGCGCTGAGCAAGAAAAAAAAAAAAAAAGCTCCTCTCCATGTTTTTTTTTTCTTGCTTCCGCTGGATTTTTTTTTATTTTTTAACGCCTTTTGCAAGGTGTTTTGTTCGCCCACGCTGCCCATGCATTCACGACCTCACTGCACCAGGATAAAAAAGTGCATTCATTTCGCGCGCGTGGGGGGAGGGGGTCAAAATTTTGACGTCCGAGTTGGGGGTGCGTTTATTACGCGAGGGAAAAAAAAGTCGAAATTTTGAGAGCCGACTTGGGGGGTGCGTTCATTACGCGAGTGCGTTCATTGTGCGAGTAAATACGGTATGTCTGTTTGTGTATATATTTCTTGTTTTCTTTTGGTTAGACGAGAGGTGGTTGTGTTAGTGTTCTTACATTCTTTTCTTTATATTGTATTCCCATTTATTGCCACCCCCTCATGTAATGCGTCCTCAAAACACGCCCTTGAGGTAAATAAATGAAATGAAATGAAAAAAGCTGTATATAAGTTCTTATGTGATCTTATATTTTATCATATGTTATTGGACACCTATTTTCATTTTTTTACTCTACTCCATGTCACTAGTTCCATGCAGTACAGGCGAAGGCAACACCAGGCGGGGGCAGAAGGGAAAGCACAAGGAGTGCTGGGGAGGAAGAGAGAAACCACCTTTTCTCTCCAATGTTTCTAGCGATCTTCCTTTCTCCCCTCGCCCTCCATTGTCCCTCCTCGTCCACCCCGCGTTCGTAGCACTTGCGCTTTCTCTCTTCGACTGTACTGCACTCAAATAGTGAAACGGATCCGTGTAGGGGAGGACACCTGAGAAACAAGTGCAAGCTGTGAGACACGAACCAATAGCCTCCTGGTTAGTGGCAATCAAAACGGGTCTGTGTGACTGCTGGTCATTTGTTTTGATGGAGTTTCCCGTTTTAATGTTTCCTTGAATATTGCATTACTGAGTGCACGACGCCGACGTGTTTTAATACCGACAAAATATTAGGAGGTAATCTTTAGTTCACACTTTAGTGTAAAGATAATAAAAAAAATCTACATTACTCAGGAGTAAATTCCATAATCAGGAATCACTCACAGCCGAAGAGAAAAGTGCAGGGATCTTGCTTGAACGGCGCTTTCAGGGTACGATCACGCGTCTACAGCTTGAGAGCAGGGAATGGGCTTGACTCTTGCTGTCGTATCTTTTGGTTTAACCGCAGGTTTAATGAAACCAACTTAGGGGTTTGGTGCTGCATCGAAGTTACCATTACAATATAAATGGCAAAAAACCTAGCTTTATGCCACTCTCGCGGCACAGGTCCAGTAGATCCCCGCAATGCAAGGATATCAGTCAAGAGGTACGGACTTCCTGCTGCATATGATTCACGTAACAAATATAACATCAGCGCTCACCGGGCGCTTTGCGAGAAGCCCTCTGGAAGGTCGATTTGGGCGCAGTCATCGTCGCCGAAGGACTTGTCATCGAGGGGACAGGTGCTACCTTGCCGAGGACACTCCTCATGGCACTCGTAGCAGAGCGTGTGGCCACAGAACAATTTGATGGCTTTGAGGGACACCAATCCACATAGTGCGTATGCGCTCTGAGCGATGATGGACTCCTGGAAGAGGATGGGCCTCCAGTCCAGGGCGTCAGAGGAGTCCGGACACGCTGAAGGACCTCATCCTGGATGCGCCACCGTCCGGTCCGGCCTCAGGTCTCTCTCCGGTGAGGTGGCTCGAACTTCTGGAACAGAAGGTTCTCGTCATATGAATATAACATGTGGGTTAATGTTTCAGGACTCGCTAAAAGCAAACATGCATATGGCGGAAATTTATTTGCGTAATTAAATAATGATACACCTTGATGTATATAACGCACCCAAAGTATCTCAGTGTTGTACTTACCTCCGACATGTTGCGAAAAAACACGTTGACCGCTTACTAACATAAATAGCTCAAATTACTGGTATCGTTGGTCGTGTTAGACAGCTTCTTTCCATGCAAAATAAGTTGCTTCTTCATCAATTACTTTTTTATTCATATTTAAAATATTCCCAACTGGTGTAGGGAAAACTACATTTTCAAACCTACAGAGTGGTCATCTAATGCAAAAGAAATATATGCGGCGTATTTTAATGTGGTGTGCCGTATCTGAGGAAAAGCAATTATATTTACGTCGTTCCCGCGTGGACAAAGACTCCATCAGAGCCTACAAATTCCTATCTATAAATCAGAAACACAAAAATAATATAAATAGTATACACAAATGGCCCAGTTGCAAAAAAAGGTTTGGTTATTCTACAAGACAAACCCAGTTGCAAAAGAAAGGTTTAGTTATTCTACAAGACAAACAGAACAGGACAGCACCAAAAACTCACCTAAACTCTGCAATAGAGTGCCTCTGTTATTCGTTGCCATTACTATTAAATAGCTATCGCATTGTTATTTTGATATATACACCTGCAGGTACACTGAATTGTGTGCTACTGAGATATGCTAAAAGAATTTTCTTACCTTTTTCTTGTGTTTTTTTTGTGTTCAACTTTTTAATCACTGCTGTCGGCTTTTTTTTGTGGTTTCTGTTGCTTTATTGATGGAAGTACCTTGTGTCACTGTTTAATTTATTGTGCTCTTTTTATTTTACCTATTTCACCCCTGCTTCGGACTTGAGGGGGCTGGGGACCAATCAAGCTGCTCGGGCAGCTTTGTATCCTTAGCTCTCACCATGCCTTGGCGTTTTGATCGACTCACGGCTCAATTTTAATTACCATGTTGCGAAAATTGTCAACGATTCATTACACATCCTAGGCGTAATTGCACGCATTACCCGTAATTCCCGCAATTACACCTGCCTACTGAACCTATTTTAGTCGTTAGTTTGATCAAGGTTGAACTTTTCTTCTACTATGAGGAATTCCCTGGGAGTCGGTAGAATGTTAAGGTTAGAGTGCGTACAGCGACGATGTGTAAGAATTGTCTATGATGGCAACATTGGTCGGAGAGTTGTTTTCATCATTATGTGCTTCTATTGAATATGCTTTGTCTTTCGCTTCTGTCAAATAAACAACTAGTTCAGAGACTTTTTTGTTTTTTAAATATAAACTGCTCAGCGCTGCTATTGATTCCCTTCGTCATTGAGGAGAATCTAACTTTATGTCCCCCAGCGACAAAATCGGTCCACGGTTTGTTGTTACCCTTCTAACTTAGAATTCTATTCCTCCGTTGACTCGGATGCACACCATGTAGGACGAGTGTTTCAATCCTGACGTGGACCTTTTCACTACCCTCGCATGTTTTAAAAAGTGTAATACTGAGGCTCACTCTGTAGTGTAAAAATATGCTTGGTCCGATTGTCTTTCACTTCGTGCAAGTGTAACCCCCTAATGCCTTACCGGCTGTTTGGGGCACAATAAAACACGGATTGATTTATACTTACATGGTGAATGAATTATTATTATTATTAATTTTATTATTATTACTATTATTATAATTAATTTTTATTATTATCATTACTATTATTATAATTAATTTTATTATTATTATTATTACTATTATTATTATAAATTTAACGGTGCTGACATATAACGGTGCTGACATATTTAAAAGCTTAAACTACCGAATTTTCATTCTCTGTTTATTCAGACTGTAGTGCGTCGGTACTTTTGGAACAGCGATTTTAAAACACCAGTTATTCCATCCCGCACATTGCGTCGCAGCTCTCGTTCGAAGTGAAGCTTTGTTCCACCCGATATGGCAAATGCACGTGGGAGTACTATGTCCCGTTTCTGCTCAACGCCCTCCCGGACTCTATTTACCAAGTTACATCATTGAAGACGCTGAAACAAGAACTCAAGTGCTTAAATGTGGACACTAGTTAACTGACCTTTTCAGGATGTGTGTATATATAGACTGTTTGTGAGATGATAGTTGTGTGCTAGTTCAAATATTATTTTTGTGTGTGAATTTTACTTTATCTTGTACCTAGGCAGACATTATATGTCCGTTTTTTTTTTTAGGGTGTCATCACACAAGCCTTTATTATTGTTGATGTACCCGTATTCAATTCCTACTTCTCTCGTCTGAATGGGTCAATAAATTTATTATTATTATTATTATTATTATTATTATTATTATTATTATCATTACTTTTATTATTATTAATTTAACTTTGTGACAAAAATATATCTGAATCGTGCGAGTAAAGTCGGAAGGCACGCAATAAAATTGCAGCGTGTTTTCAGCTCCCTTGAGGTCTATTCACACGTTGCATCTTGTTGGTGAATCTTGTGTCGCGAAACTAGGTTCCGCGAAACCAGATTTCTCGTGTGAATGCGACCGAAAAAGTGGCACGCCTCCGAAAGAAGTGTCGCAGTGCTCCTAGCTTCAGGAGCAATATTTTGCTGCAACCTCAACGAGGCCTGTCAATCACCTGAAGGAGAAACACAGACGCTGCCAATGGCCGCTCGACATCGCTATGATGTCTGATCTTCGAAGCGGAGCGAGCTTTGAAGGATTCTGATTTTTGGCCGATTCCGTATCCGAGCCAAAGCCGAAAAGGGAGAACAAACATGGTGGCGGGCGAAAAGCGGAGAAGCGGTGCGTACGCGCGATATGGGTTAGCAGCATGGGTTGGTGACGCGGTGTAGATTCATCTACAGTCGCGACGAGTGCATGCACCGCGTGTAAGCATGATGACTGGGGATGACTTGTCTTTTAGTGGTGCAAAAAATATCCGCAATGTTTCGAGATCATCCGCCTGTTCTTTGACGTTCGCGGTCTTTCCCGGGTGTTCGGCTAGGCCTAGTAAACTAAAGTGAGCCGTATCTCACGAAGTTAATGGAGAAGGTATTCATAAAGCAGACTATCTTCACACTGTGCGTATTAAATATCATTTTGATATGAAACGCTCGATATTCCTGGTGCAGAGGGCAAGGTTCGGCGAAATCCTCGTGAGTCAATACGTCACGGATTTCACGCGTCAAACTCCAGGTCTGAACAGGCCGATTTCGCGAAATCTCGGTTTCGCTAAACCGTTGCACGTTGAGAAGATGCATCGATGCCGAATGTTTTAGGTAACACGAATTCATAAAACCAAACTACAGCCCCGCAAACAAATGTCGCCAGGAATATGGTGTCAGACTACTGAGCGAGAGGTCAGTGGTTCGATTCCTGCTGTGGAACACAGTCATAATAAATAAAACTGCCCCATTACCATATCTTCGTCACATTGTGTCGCTCTACGCTTGGAAGGGCCCTAAAGGATATTCTGCATTAATACAGTACAGCGGCATTCATGCAGTCATACTACGGATATTTTTAAAATAGTGACAGATGCATCCCACAGTATTAAAATCTTGCCTCCGCAGCCAAAGGTGATTTTCTTTGCTAAAAGTATTTACTTTAGGCGCAGAGTCACTGGGCATTTCCTACGCCATGAAGATATGAATGAATCTTACGCCAGAAATATTTCCTTCTCATAGGAGTACAGTGAAATCTAGGCTGTTTTCGGCGAAACTGCGAAGTAGCGATTTCGGGAAAGAATTATGTTCAAGCAGATAAAATTACGTCACCAAATTGCTTGGCACCTTCGATGCACGCCTCGGGTTCCACATGTGCGAGATCATTCGCTGACAGCCGTTGAGGCAACACCGCCTAGATATCAAGGCCGAAGTGATGGAGTTTCTATAATACTTATCCGAGGGCAGTGCGGCACACGGAGGGCACCTGAGTTCTCCGTTGGTGTTCGGCTGTGAGTTTCCTTTCACCAATTGAGTTCGAGTACCAGACAATCGCTGACGAAGCACCCAAGTCCAAGTGTGCACCACGCTTGCCTCCCCCAAGTGACGTCACAAACCCCGCCCTCAGGCCTTGCTATCATGAGGTGCTGGTTGAGCGGCGACATGGTGGTAAACTGTGTCACTCCTTTATTCACGCTTCTTTTCTATGGGACTGTATGGCAAACGATATGAGCTAGAATCTGCACACAGCGACCAGGCGTACAGACCACGCGGTCTGGCT
>JAZHYW010039997.1:0-28854 GCA_037355805.1 Ixodes ricinus
ACCTCAAGGGCGTCTTTTGAGGACGCATTACATGAGGGGGTGGCAATAAATGGGAATACAATATAAAAAAGAACGCAAGAACACTAACACAACAACATCTCGTCTAACCAGAAATAAAACAAGATATATATATACACAAACAGACATTCCCTACTCATTGAACAAAAGTACGCACATTTCTTGAAACGCTGTAATATCTAAGTTGGTTACAAAATGATCTGGAAAGTTATTCCATTCTGTAATACACAATATTAAGGGAGAAAACACGAATGAGTTATTATGGGAGCGGTATTGAAGGAGTTAACATGTGTTGTCGTTTCGAGAAGAAATATAATGGGCTTTTTGACAATAAATATTTCTGAACTGTGAATTACTATGGTAAACTTGATGGAAGAAACACATGCGGTTAATTTTGCGTCGTGTGGCTAATGAAGCGAGACCAAGTGTTGATTTTAAGGACGAGACACTACTTTGTGGAGAATAATCGTTTAGGATGAACCGGGTGGCTTTGTTTTGTTTATTGTTTATTTGGTACCTACATCGCCCGGTGGGTTGAATTGATTCTAGGTTTGATATTAGATAATTTAGATGTGGATTCCACACAACGCTTGCGTATTCAAGTTCGGGTCCAATTATTGTTTTATAGGCGAGTAATTTTGTCACCGCAGGGGCCGGATACATGTTCCGCCTCAAGAAAGCTAAGAATCTCGTCGAGCTGGCGATCATGTTGTCGATGTGTTCATTCCACGCTAATGTTTCAGAAATATGGACACCCAAGTATTTGTATAATGAGACACTTTCTAATTGTTGTGACAGTAATGAATATTCACGAGATGATGTGATCGAGTTGGTGGTAACGGTCATTTGTTTGCATTTTCCGGGGTTAATATTCATCTGCCAATGGGTGCACCAGGAACTTATGGTGTCGAGATCGTCTTGAAGAATGTAATGATCTGTTGGGTCAGTAATTTGTCTGTATACAACACAGTCATCGGCAAATAGCCGAACAGTCGAGTTAATTGAGGAAGGAAGATCATTAATATAGATAAGGAAAAGAAGGGGGCCGAGGACGCTGCCTTGGGGAACACCGGAAGTTACTGGGACTGATGCTGATGATGAACTGTTGACTGAAACTGACTGCTCTCTGTCTGTTAGAAACGAAGATATCCAACTGATGACTGAAGAATGGATGTGGAGGAAAGAAAGTTCAAGGAGTAGTCGTTGGTGCGGAACGGTATCGAAAGCTTTCGCAAAATCAATGAAAATAACGTCGGTTTCTGCTGAGGAATGATTATTAAAGTGAAGACCCGTGGTAAATTCAAATAGTTGGCTGATACATGAATGATGTTTCCTAAAACCATGCTGGTTGGGGAAAAAAAGTCGCGATGGTCCAGGTACGAAATGATGTGAGTGTAAAGTACATGTTCCATGAGCTTGAAGGGTGCACTAGTCAACGAGATGGGACGATAGTTAGATGGATTTGATTAGCTGCCCGATTTGAAGATGAGTCTAACTTGGGAGAAACGCCAATCGTTTGGTACCTCACCAGAATTCAGACATTGTTGAAAGAGTATGCTGAGTATGTTGGGTGGTGGATGATCAATTAGTTTAAGAAATTTGGCCGATATCCCATCGCTTCCAGGAACGCTATTGGAGGACAAGTTTGAGATAGCTTTAAAAATTCCTTCAGGTGTTGAAGATAATTGGAGGCATCAACGCTTCATGATAAGGTGGGCAGAATGGGGGAGTGGAAAGATTTCGTGCATAAAAATGCTGGCGAAGAATGAATTCAACGAATCGGCAGCCTGGTCATCACGGAGTGTTTCACCTTGGTCATTTATGAACACTGGGCTATCTCTAGATTCTTTTGGATTTATTATCTTCTAGAATCGCTTGGGGTCTGTAGATAAGATCTGCGGCAAAGTCACCGAAAAGAAAACTTCTTTCGCTTTCTTTACTTCGTTTTTACACATTTTTGTGTAGGATTGGTATGATGGCCAAACATCAAAAATATTTGTTTTCGTTACATTTGCGAATAATCTTTTCTTTTTATTTAACGCACGTTTTAAATTGTTATTAAACCAGGGAGATGTACGATCACATCGAACTGAAGTTTTGGAAACAAATTTTTCGAGTAGTTTTATGAAAGTATTTTTAATGAGTACCCAGTTTTCACTTGCGGATCGGTCGTAATTTCATTAGATGTAATACCTTTCAAAGTTCGTTATGGCTACTGTCAGTCCTTCAATATTGGTTCGTGAAAATGCGAATATAGTTTTCGGTGTATTTTCGGAGCGCGTTACTCCTAATGATGTCTCGATTTGAATCAAAGCATGATCACTTATATGCTTTATGACAGTGACGGACGTCACACTATCGGGTTATTAGTGAAAAACAGATCTGATATCGCGTCACGACGGGTTGCCGAGGTAATAATTTGTTGGAAACCATACGCACCAGTTATAGAAAGGAACTCCGTACACTGTCGAGAGTTTGCACAGTCAGGGAGCGGCATTAGCTTTGACCAGTTTATTTCGGGATAGTTAAAATTGCCACCAAGAAAGAAGTGATCAGTAGGAAATTCTTTGGTGACAGTTCCAAGGGCATGGTATAATTAAATGTTGAAATCTGAGCTATTAAAATGAGGTGGACGATAACAAACACCTACTGTGACATACGAAAATTCAGTTTAATATGAATCCACAAAATCTCGAGGTCAGAACAGCATTCTACTTGCGAGCATGACACATGTTTTTTGACAGCGATGATTACGCCACCGCCTCTAGCCAGCTGTCCATCTTTACGAAAAATATTGTACGATCTGTTTAAAATGAGCTCATCATTTTTTATATCGGTAGTTAACCACGTTTCCGTTCCAAGAATGACGTCTGGCTGGCTAGAGCAAGTGACGTTCTCAAGTTCATCCTGTTTTGACAAACTGCTTCGGAAATTTGCGACAAAAAAAAGAAAGGTTAAGAGAGACAGCGCGATTTGGACGTGGTTGGTTCACAGTGAGTCAGTTGTTTGATACTCTGTCTTGGTGGGGTGCACGAAGCAGAACAACTGGTCACTAGCTGCATCGTAAACATATGTCGCTGTTCCGGAATGTAGTTTATTGTAACTAATCTTATATTTTGCACCACTATTTCTAAATTAATCAGCAAGTTCTTACAAATTCTGCCTCACAATGCGCACCTTATCAGAAAAGTCCTCCGATATCCTGATTTATGGAGTCACGTTCTTCAGTTTAAAACCGTTTTTAAGAACTTCTTCGTTACTTTGATAGCGCAGGAATTTTACGATTATCGGTTGACTGGATCCTGGTCGTTTTCGACCCATTCGGTGAGCTCTTTCAATTTCGCCCATTTCTATGCCAAGCATTTCTCGGGCGAAGCCAGTGACGATGGTTTTAGCATCGTTCCATGACTCATTTTCTATTTCGGGTAAGCCTTTAAATATTAGATTGTTTCGTCTCATTCTGTTTTCCATGTCGTCGACAACACTACTTACTTCAGACAGGTGGTCCCGAAAAGAAACCGAATCACATTTATTACTATGTACCGTTGCTACAACTGTGCTCAAATTCTCCTGCATATTTGTGATTTCATGCGCTTTGAGTTCAAGATTTGTTACCCGGACTCCAAGAGCAGCGATGCCGGTGTTGACTTGGTTCAACTTAACAGAATTTTCAAACTGATTCTGGGTGGACGCCATAACCAAACTCGCAACAGTTCTTTGCAGCTTATCAATTTTTTCGGCATTCGTGGTGGGTCCGGGGGTTAACTTCGACGTCACCGGCGGAGGTCAAAAGCATGAACATGACAATAGCCACAGTTAGCAACTTCACTGACCCGAACATGCCTCTGACATGAAGGTGTAGAACTTTTGTGTGTAGAAGCGAGGTCGTTTTCTTTCTAGGTACAAAGCGGCCGATACGGGCTCGGTAGGTAACTATGTCAACGGCCACCACAACAACCAGGCGTTAAAACAGTAACACAATTTGGGGGTTTCACAGCCACTATAAAGTAGAACAGAATCTCGCACGGGAAGCATAGCGCTCACCTGCAACGATATCGACGATGTGAGCGTGACAGTGTCAGGGCCGTAAATCCCACGCTGTTCTTCGCGGCGCTGGCTTATGTAGTCCCGATGCCTGCTGCAACGATGTCCGTAGCACGTGTCTGGTCATGAGGTTGGCCGACTCGCTGAGTCAGGCTGGTCCAGGTGGTGTTTTCTTCGGAAGGGGTGAATGGGCCGATCGTAGACACCAACTTCTGAGCAGCCCGTTCACGGAAAATCTGCAACGATACCGACGGTGTGAGTGTGACAGTGTCAGGGCCGTGAATCAGTGGCCGAGTGGGCTAGCGCACACCAGCTCGGAGCACGTGGAGCGAAAGCTGCCGCTGCTGAACCCAGGATCCTGGCCTCAATCCCCACCACTGCCCGTTTCGACCTGGATGAGCATCGTATACCGGCGTGCGGTCGTGTATCACTACTGCGTGATGCTCGTTAAAGACCCCAGGTTAGCGGTGGTACTGCACTGGCTAAATTTCTCATATACAGCTGGGAGACTCGTCGCCCGTTGAGGCAGACCAAGTTCTGGGCTATAAAACATACACACAACCCAATCTTTTTCACAAAGACCATTCTCCGGAAATACGGCAAGACTGATCTCGGCGGTGTCAAGCAAAGGACTCGTGCCGCGAGTGGCCGTACGTGCAAGCTCGTGAAAACAGCAGCAACAACAACCAGTGCTCTGGCTTGGGGAATTTGGTACTGGTTCGCCTGGTTTGCTATCATCTCGTTGAATCCATTGGAAATAAATCTAACGAAAACGGCCGTGTCAAATTTATTTACACAAATACACGAATACCAAGACATTTAGACTTCCCGTAAGGGTTTTAAATGTAAGATAGGAGACACCTCTAGTACCTACTACAATTCGTTTTGTCACGTCTGTCATTTAAGTGATCTTAATTTCAAAATTGCCTTAAAATGTACTAAACGCAGTCAAAATAATCATTATTATAAAGTTAAAAAAAATCTCTCCGGCGTTTTTAGCGTAAAATTTGAGGGTCGAGCGACCTTCATTACAACTTCATAACGAACCTAAAAAATATTCAATATTCTGGTGCATTCCTGTAACGCAGGTTTGTGTAGCGAAAATTTTCATTTGGGTGACGAACGGGCGAATCCCCCTTGGCGCAAGAACATTAGAACGTCAGGGCGATTCACACGCTTGCGTTAGTTCGACCGAGTGTTGCAGCAATGGTTTGCGACGTTAATCCTTTTACGGGTTGCTCTGGCGACGGGGCTTTAAGCCGCTTACAACCGCCCTTTTGCCATAGAAATCCGTAAAAAGATGAACTTCGCAAGCCGTTGCAGTCGCACTTGGTCAAACTCACTCAAGTGTGTGAATCAGCCTTTCTAAACAACTTCGCAGAAGTAATTGCACGAATTTCTACAGTTCTTACAGCTGCCTTGGAGTGCGATATAGTTACGCTCCAAGAAATGCCTGTGCTTCTACTTACCCGCAAAACACTCCAAGAGCCAATCTCTGCGATCAACCACATCAGCTCAGCGAATGATCAGACGGAACATATGTTTAGGCCTCAAAATTAAGTCTGCACAGTAGCATTACGCAATGAAAGCATGACGCTTTGCCTTGCGTAATGCGACAGCGCAGACTTCATTTCTAGATTTAAACAAATGTTCCGCCTCATCATTCGCGGGGCTGAGTTCCTACGCCACAGAGATTGGCTCTTTGAGTGTTTTGCGGTAAGCAGACACTGCAGGCATTTCTTAGAGTGTAGCTACCTTCAGAAATAACTGCGTTGTGAGTGGTAATAGGGCATAAAACGTATGCTGTTATTAGCGGTTGGTTCCGGAATGGACGTATCTAAGGATGGATTGTCAGCTAATGTTTTTCACGTACACCCGGCGGCAATATGAAGGTGAACACCTTACCTGGTTTCTTGCCTGTTTTACGGTTCCCATAACTATATTAACTCTCAACGTCTCAAATGGTACGTGGCCAAGGGTCTAAACTTAGCGTTCTAGCCCTCTTCTGGAACAGAGCTTTTTTCAAAACTTGCAGGAGCGTCAAAAACAAGAAGAGGGATGTTCACCTTCATATCGCTCACGAGTGTACATAATTTTTTACTCGTTGATGATATTCACTTTCCGCCTCGTACAATGTGGATATAGGACGGATATAGGAGAGAAAAATAAACGTTTAACGAGGTGAACATGCGCCTAGAAACTTAAGGTGAAAGGTGCCGCGCATCTTGCGTCGGCGACGTAATGGCGACTGACACGAAGCAGCGCGTCACCCCTACTTTCATGCACGCGGTACGTTCAGGGATGTTATGAAGAAGAGCACTCGATGACAGCCGTGAATGAGCTGCATGGGATTTATTAGAAGAGTACAAAATTAATAAAACAAGGATCCGGGCCGAACGGGACTCAAACCCCATTCTTCTGCATGACAGCCGCATGCGTTGCCAACTCCACCACGCACGTGGCTTTTTTATTTTTTTTAATTGCTTTATTTAGACAATAACACCATGCGGTGTTACACAATCGCGACAGAACACTAAAAGACACCAGCCGTCTTGGCTATTGTCGAACGTGCCACAAGTCTCAGTGTAGATAACACCTCAAGAAGTGGCAGCCACTGAAGTGTAGGTGGCTGGTCCTTATACATTTCCTTCAGAACGCGTATGAGCTCAACAAAATACTTCAACGATTGTGCTACCTCATGCACACTTGTGAATAACATACAAAACAAAAACGCGGTCCTGTTACTGCAGAACGACGAACTAATGTTCCGCGTGCTGCAACGCTATAGGCGTGTGTAACACTGTAAGTACACTGGCGTCAGGAAACGCTCCGATATGCATCGACCCCTATTTCTGCATGAAATTAGAATTCCAGACAAGCCCCTGTTTCGTTTTCAAAAGTTCTCCATCGCGGAAGTAATGGGATGATTATCTTTTCAGCAACCAGAATACCGGATCAGTCTTCCTTGGAAAGGTGGGTGCACCGAAATACCCTGTTGTCGCCAGGTGACTTCCCGCTTTCCGGTAAAGGCACGCGGGGACGCACGTGGAAGGGCGCCACGCGATAGCCCGTGCAGGAACGTGTCCCACGTTTCCATTGGTCCTTCGAGTATAAAAGCAGCGCGCTGTGGCCGAGATGCAAGTCAGTGGACGCAGAAGCCAAAACCATGAAGGTCCTGGTAAGATACGCCGCCTGATTCATTCTCTGGCTCTAACGTTTGCTTTCTTGCGGGGAAGGTTAAGGTAGTTTGCGGGCAGACCACGCTCTGCTCAAAGAATTTAAATGGAAAGGATGCCATGTGAATATATTGACAAGTGTTTTGTGGTATTTATCAGAAAATGAAAGCAGAACACAAAGAGGGGACGTTTACGTCGTCGTCACTCTTGTGTTTTGCTTTCATTTGCTTAAGAAGACGTTATGTTCTGTCAGCGTTTGTTTCTTGACGTCAAAAGAACTACTAATTGTTGAATAACCGTGGAGGAACAAAATATAATGGCGTGGAGTTGCTTGTGCGACCGGAGGATATAGCCACAGACCGGTTATCACCTATGTGTAATATACTTTAAGAAATAAATTGGATATAGGCGCAATCTTGGCAATTTGCATCAATTTGATAAATATACCAGAAACAATAATGGAGATGCGTCGACTCACACTTTTTTCGTTCGTGTTAAAGAAAGCACCCGAAGCATTGCTAGTTTTATTTTTGATGGTAATTCGTTTCAGAGGAATCATATTGGCAACCTCTTGCGCTCCTTCATAGATTCATGTTTGCATCTATGTACCTTTAATATTTCTTCTGTTTATATTCTAGTAAGCTAGTTGCAGAGTTTAAACTCCCCAAAAACTCCAAATATGTCATAGAAAGCCATGATTTTTCGCAGGTTGAGCAGGGTTACCCTGTTCTTTGTGTAAAACACTGAACGAACAGAGCAAGGAAGACGGAACAGAAACGACATACTCGCAATAAAGGCGTATTCCTGTTTTGCGGTTTTCCATGTATCTAGAGCGGTATAATCTTATTGTTAACTTAGTAAAAATTCTCTTCACTTTATCAATGTTTTTATTTTTAGATTCAGTATCTACAACCAATTTCCGGCTCTTTGGGAGGAGTCGTTTTTGGCATTCAGATTGAGATTTTCATACTCATTTGCTGTCAATATTTATTATAGCTGTTGGTTGTTACGTTTATTTTCCAACATCCAATATAACAAAGAATATCAACCTACAACTCGTAAATGTTGTGCAATCCATGTTAGATATCTATGAAACAGAAAAACCATAAAAACTAGGTAAAGAACCTTGAGTAAAACAAGAGCCACTGTGATGTATAGTCGTGCCAGAAACGCACTGCGGCCGCCACGAAAAAATTGGGTTGTGGGGATATTTATACAGCGTGTAGTTGGTCAGCCATTTAAAGTTGCGACGAGTCACTCGCTGTAGATGAGCAATTTAGCCAGTGCAGTACAACCGCTAGCCTGGGGTCTTTAACGTGCACCACGCAGTAGCGATACACGACCGCACGCCAATACGATGCTCATCCAGATCGAAACGGGCAGGGGCCTGGGGCTCGAGCCCAGGATCCCTGGGTTCTGCAGCGCGAGCTTTCGCTCCACGCGCGTCGAGCTGGGTGTGCGCTTTAGCCCACTCGGCCACCGATCCCCCTCCCCCGCGGCCGCCGCACTTCACAAAGGTGCTGCGTAGTTTATAATAAAGTATCTATGGCTAACGGGTTTCTTGAAAATGATCGCTTCTTTTTTCGAAGGGCGAAACTGGAAATATACTGCGTGATTATCAGTTTGAATCAGCCGACAAAAATTATATTCTTTCGGTCTCATTATACATATCTCTAATCAAGAAAAGCTAGTCTTTTTATTGAGGGGCCGAATCAAACAACTCAGGATTAAGATTTCATCTGTAACCAAGAGTGGTACTTTGTATTCATATTTTCAATATATATAAAAGCGTTAAACGAGTTTAACACACAGGGACCAGCATGACACTAAATGAGGAAGTTCAGTTACTTCGAACTAAGTTTACAACAGACGTGGCACGGTTATTCCATTTAGTGGGGACTTTCTTTTCGAGTTCATGCAGCCTGAGCCTGATAATAACTCCCCACTAACATACTGTTTTTTGTACTAATGTTTGTCTTTGTGCGCGTCAGTGTGCTTACACGCGAAGCGTAATTTGGGTGGCTGGTATGGGGCTAACAGATTCTCGATGCCCCTTTTTCAGTTGGTTGCAGTTGTCTTCGGTGCAGTTGTTTCAGCCGCCATGGCCGGTGCCTTGCTCGGAGGATACGGCGGTGGCTACGGCGGTGGCTACGGCGGGGGGTACGGCGGGGGCTTCGGCGGTGGCTACGGAGGCGGCTTCGGAGGCGGCTACGGAGGCGGCTACGGCGGTGGTGTTGGCGTGGGAAGTAGCGTTGTCCTCCTTAACGGAGGAGGTGCTGGATATGGAAAGGCTGTAGCCGGGCCAGCATTCTTGGTAAAGACCGTCCACCATGTAAACAAGGTCCATGGCGGAGGAGCCTTGCTGGCCCACTCTGGTTTGGGCGGCGGCTACGGCGGCTACGGCGGCTACGGCGGCGGTTACGGCGGCGGATTCGGAGGCGGCTATGGTGGATTCGGAGGTGGTTACGGCGGTGGATACGGCGGAGGCTATGGATTGAAGGGCTAATCAGCTCCAGAGAAAGAAAAATGGTTAGTGAAAATTTAAATCCGGCAGTATGTTTGACAAGAAATTAAAAAGAATAATGAGTGAAGAATTTCTATATGTAAACGACTTAATTTTCGCGGGCTCAAATTTTTGTGAATCGGGCCAAAGCTGAAGATTTTATATGAATCGCGGGTTCTAATTTTCGCGAATCGAGTGTAGCTTCCGTAGCGTTCACATATTGCCCGAATTGTTCGCGGGACGTATTTTTCGCGAATTGTAGGCGATTCGCGAAATTCGCGAAAATTAGGTCCCTGCGAAAATTTAGTCGTTTACAGTATATATATATATAAAATTCCGAGGACACCTAAGCACTTTTTATGAGTTGCGAATGCGAAAGCATAAATGTCGTTCTTCCGCTCCCTTAGTTCGTCTGCGGTGTACTGGCGAGGACGGCCACGTTTCGCTACTGGCGAGGTTGCGCCGGCGCGCGCGCTCTTGTGAAGCGGCTGCAGCCTCACCCCCCCCCCCCCCCCTTTTCCGGCAACGCCTGACACAAGAGCGGCGGCCGAGTGCGCGCTCTCGTGAAGCGGCTGCCAATGGGTATCTAGGATCAGTTTTACTCAGCCAATAGAAAATCAACATTTCTTTCGCGTTTTTTTTTCCCCTTTACAGACGTTGCCGGCTCCGCTCCATAAGATAGCTAATGCTTTCGCATTAAAAAATAGCCATTTGTTGGTCCTTCCGCAATCTATATCTGTTGGTGCATGAGCCGCAGGTCTATTTCTGCATTTATATATGACAAGATGTATGATGCATACATGACTGGAAGGTGATTTGCTGCATTATTAACACAGGGTGACTGCGCAGACATTCATGAATCATTTTATTGTGGTGGCGATTCGAATTATATTTTTCTTCTTTCAGCAAAAGAGAGCAGATGAGGCGGTGGCCTAATGCCAGGAAACGTCTTGCGGGCCCTATCCTTCAACAACGGGGCCTCGATCAAAGCACGTGTACAAATGATGTAAATAAACTGCCTACCGTCAACTTTCTTGGCTTCCAGCCCATAGTTATTTCACAACCATATGTTCAGTTTCGCTGGCTGTTTCGTGCACAAAATTTAACATTTAAGTTTTTGCAGAAGCTAAAATGTAACACATTCTAAGTGCCAATTAAAAAATTGTAGGCTGGTTGTGAGATAATAATAAAAAAAATGAACCAGAAACGCTTCGGAATAGTGAGGGACATACAACATTATCGACAATAAAACTTCCAAGGGCAAGAGAAAACTAGAGTATCAGATCAAGTCAAATAATTTTATTTGCATCTGAATATACAAATGCCGAAGCCACAGACAAAACATCCAGTCTCTGTTGGCTTGATGGGGTCCGCGCCCCGAGTCCTTGGCAGATGGTAACGAATATAATATACAAAACAAAGTAACACATAGAAACGAATGAGAGAGAGAAAAATCAAAGGAGCAAAACGAAAAAAAAAGGTTACAAGAAGATCCATTGGTAGATTCTAAGGGAATGTGTTGTCATGACGTTTGGGAAACGATAACGCTGACCCCTTCACTTTTTTGTTCTTGCTTTCAGTTTGGGCTTTCTCTTTGCTTCCTCTAATGTTGCTGTCTCTTTTGGCCTCGTTACAGGGTCAGTGTTAGCGTTTTCCAAGGGAGGACGTGTGAGCGTTTTCCAAGGGTCATGCTAACGCATTCCCTAAGAATCCACCAATGCATCTTCCTGTAATTTGTTTCACTCCTTTTCTGTACTTTGCCCTCAGAGTACAGAGCGTGACACTGTTAGCGCGGACAAGCGATCGTCGGTTTTTCCCGTTTCTCTTTTTGAAACCAAGGGATGTCATCCAAGTTATTATTGCTACGGAAAGAGCTCATTTCGTTCTATATTGTAAGCGATAGCATTTCGTGCTCGCTAATACTATTTAGAAGTAAAATGCGAAAATGCGCCGATGTCGTGTTCGCGCTAACAGTGTCGCGATGTGTACGTCGACGCCCTTGGATATGGAAATATATGTATATCACTCGTGTAAATAACCACATTCCTTCAACTTATGGAAGGAACGGCACCCGTATCACTCGTGGAGGGAACCGAATCCATCGTTTTAAATACACACAAAGATCACAGCCCACGGACCGCTACTACGGAAACCCAGAGCGAAGAACAACTGTCTACGGCATAGCGGCAACTGAGCATGCCCGGATTCCACCTCGCCGCGGCGCCTCCTCCTGCCTGGCTCAGCGCCAGCTGTGCAACGCTCCTCTGACGAAAACGAAAGGGCTCGTTTTGACGAAGACCCAGCGGTATCTGTCATTTTGTCAGCGCCGGGAGAGAGGAAGACGCCGACCCGTGCTGACGTCAGCGCTTCGGACCAATGGAAGCGTCGCACGCGTCACCTTATCGCCCTCCTTCTCCCTCTCTCCCCGGCACTGACAAACGAAAGACACCGCCGGGTTTTCGACAAAACGAGCGTTCTAATGCCAACGCATTAAAATGAAGTCGACAGTTTTGGTTCGATGCTTTAAATTGTTCCTTCCACGCCATTTGCTATCGTATGATTACACTGCGCAATCTAATAATCGACAGAGCTAAGAATACTGATGCACCGTTCGTGTTTCATATTGACACAACTTCGCAGAGAAGACTGAAGACGCAGGATGAGCCTCTCGTCGCTCAAGAGCTTTACACTCCTTGCTAATGTTACCCATGTGCCATTAATTTCTTGCCACCGACTTTCATTAGATGACTTGTTGCTTCACCTGCAAACCAGCATTGAACTCACTGACAGTATGACCATAAAGTGACCTCACATGCTATCTTCCAAATTGTGCGATGTAATACACACTACCAATAAAACGAAGAAAAACTTGGTGTGTAGTTAATTAGAATGTTATCAAAACTTGAATTTTGCGGGACTTCGCAAGTGCCTGTCTTTAACACTCAAAGAAGTGATGGTGCCAAAGGCGTGGTTGTGTGAACAGCTTTACGGAATGAGTGCCGCTTATAGGACAATCATAATGTCTCAGTATATCATTCAATCTGAAGATAATCACAAGGCGGGGTGTTCTGAAGGCCCAAATTTACCTCGCACATAAGTTAACGCTAATTTAGAATGTAGCTCCAAGATTTGCTATAAGCAACCGCAGCCCCTGTACATGTTACATCGAAATGAACCAATGATTAGGTTGGAACCCTCTTAAACAAGAAAGGAAGTGCTTACAATGGAAAATTATTAGAGTGCTAAAATTGACATACGTACATGTATCGAAAGAGGTCTAACTACCCCCACATCATGCGTTTTTAGTTTTGATCATTCTAAAAAAGTGGAAAAATATCGTTATCATGTGCTTCTTTTTCTTTTATTTTTTTTTATTGGAACTAACCTTAAATGCAACGTACTGCCGGTAGAAGTTATTATTGTTGCCGATGATGCTCGTTTTAAAGATATATTACAACGATCTTACGAACCATGTTGTTTTGCTTGTTTATGCGTCTGTCCTTTTTTGATGTTTGCATTGATGTACCCCCTGCATAATGCCTAACCGGCGCCGCAGGCATACATGTAAAAAAAATAGAAATATATGCTTCCACACTAACCTGCAAGGGGAATATCTTGGACGGAGCACGCCAAGTATGGAATAACCGTTTGAGCTAAACGTCGCCTCTCATATATCATAATAATCATGCTATCTGGCTGGACAATGTGAAACCCAGATATACGAGTGCGCGCGATTTATGGGAAGGGAAACATACTTCAAAAAGGTAATGCAATGCTGTTTTTGTAGCGTGGGCTATAATTCTTTCTTGAAATTTGAGTGACCGAAATAGATACTGCAGTTTAGACGTTTAAATCCGATTTACGTTTTATTTTGTAGGAGTACAATATTTTGACATTTCTGACCCGCAGTTTTAAAACAATTATGGCAACATTGCGTATAGTTGAATTATAATTTTGATATATTACGTCAACATCTGCCATAGTCCGATTGCATAAGTAAAATCTAAATTCCTTTTTAGGGGGGGGGGTGGAGGGGGCAATAACTATTTTTATGTACGTGTTTAAAAAATTATGAACCCGCGCAATAACAATGTGAGAAAGTTTCCCACATTGTTAGTGCGCGTTCCTAGCTTTAATATATAAAAAAGTAAGCTCGGACTAAAATTCTTATCAAGAAAAGCGCGAAAAATACACAGACAGAAACAAATAGTGCAAGATTGTAGAATCGTAAAGTGTTGAGAGCAAATTAACTGGCTTGAATTAGTTTAAGTGGCCGAGTTTTGTGGAACGTGTCATTTAGGAGATAAACACCCGTGCAAAATTATTTTTGAGTTTATCTTCAAACTATTACAGACAAATTATTACAATTATTATTCGTATTGCTGACATACGAGCCATCTGGAAGATCTAAGATATCGGAAGTAGTGAACCGCGACTTCACAGCGAAAATATTAGTATAAAAAATATGACAATTTCTTCAAACAAGGAACGTTACTTTGTCCGGCTTTTCTGTAGTCAAGCAATGCAATAATATTGCGATTAATTTTGTCAGAGATAAGATTTTTAGGCAGTATGCCAGATCAATTCTGTGTTGTGTAAGACATGCCTGCTGAGGAAAACAAAAATACAGCAGCTCACGCAAACTTGTTGAATGTTATTACATCAATATACTGACTTCACCTGAGAATGAGGTTTTGCAACAGAACGACACAAACACAAAGACCGTGGGACTAAGTGTTCGGGTTCCGTAGTATAAGTCCAGTCTCTGGTGAGGTCAATATGTTTAACCTGCACCAACGAACTTGAACGCTGCTTTTTATTATTGTTGTTATTACATATTACACCCGTGCCACACTGGCAACTCAAATGCCATTTATAACGAATGACATTTGAGCGGACGGCCAATCAGCGCGTGACACTCCGGGCGTAGCGCATTCCACGCGCGACAGATTGCGAGCTGATTCGCCGATCACACAAATGCCATTCGTTGTAAATGGCATTCAAGTTGCCCGTGTCGCACGGGTATTAGTTTCACTAATGCAAGTGTATATTTCTAAAACGTTTTGCTGCGAATTTATAAAGTGCATCGCTCGAATAAAAATATCAAATCACTAGATGCAAAATCTGAGTTTGTTAGCAAGAACAGACCTTATTAAAACAGAAATATAATACAAACTTAGCACCGAGTCCAATAGCCCGGTTTAAATACTTAGCATTCGCAGCCTCGTGCGAAATTACCCGGCTAGCTCCCCAAAGCAAAAACACACACTCTCCGAGAGTTTGTCTTCCAACCTTTCATCTCGTAGCACCATCTCGGTGAGAAATGTGTTACATTAATGTGAATTATTCTCTCATTAAGACTATTGCTAACTCGCTAATTAAAAGTTTGTTCCTAGCTCGTTCGGAGGAAACGTAGCGCCGAATTCGAGGTATAGGGTTGCGAACACCTTTGCCTGGCAGGGAGAAAGGCGCTGCGCGCGAGCGACCATCAGTCCGCCTCTTAGCGGGGTTGAAGCACCGTTCTCGGCACGCGGCGCTTACGCGGGACCAGCGTTCATTAAGCAACGAGCATTTGAATGTGTGAGGGAGGTAATTAATGGAGCTTTATTTAAACTGGATAATAAATTCGCTAATGTTTCCAGTGACCAAAGAAAAGGTCACTAAAACGATGTCACGTGACTGTGAGGAGGAAGCGCCTTCCCTCGTCAAAAGGGAAGGTGGGAGGAGCGGCGGAGAATGAGAAAGAGAGCGAGTTGGAGCTTTTTTTCTTTTTGTACGGTTGAGAACGGGAAAGAGGGAATGCCTACGCGCATTATTGGTCTCCCTGTGCGGGAACAAGATTCACGTATGCTGGGAAAAGGGAGGAAAAAGGAGAGAAGAGCGGAAGAGGGGGGGGGTGAAATTTGGCCCTAAAGTTTCAGCCCAATTGGTATACTATTGTTTTAGGGGGATTAAGGCCTACGATGTCTGGAAACATAGGTTCCACAGTCAATACATCTGATAATGTGGGGATTAGTTAAAAATGTGTCGTGAGGCCCCTCGATCGGAAAAAAAATCTAGATGGGAACGGTAGACAAATTCCGCCCCTCGCCCTCCTCCAGATAGAAATAAAATGTAGTTATTGTGGGGTCGCGGGCATGTTGGCACCTCACATGCTCAGGAGCGCAGTGCGACGTCTTAAGTTCAAAAATTTTGTGTAGAATTTTGGCAGTGTAGGCACAGTCCTATCGGAGGCGGTGATGCACACTGGATTCGTGTTTTGTAAGCTTAGATTTCGTAATAGGGGGCGGTAGTTCACAAATGCGACACCTTGGTGTGGGTGACGCAAGTTGGTCCTGGGTGACGCCTTCTGTTGATGAGTTTGCTGAGTCTCCGGGCTTCGTCGTACCTTAAAGGGATAAGGTTTGGCTTTTCCTTACTATGAGCTTCTGAAGCGAGCGTATCAGCCCGCTTATTTCCGTCAACGCCCATGTAGAATGGTATATACTGAAAGGCTAACCTCCCACCTTTAGGTTGATAACGGCTTTGTGATCAACTGATCGGGCCAGCTCAAAAGCCTCGCCCAAGCAATCTAGTGCTGAAAGTGCGCTTCTTGAGTCTGACAGCGAGACTGCCTATCGGGTGGAAGCTCTACAAGCACATCTAGGGCTGCTCCCAGTGCCGCTAGCTCTGCTGTTGTTGAGATTGTAGCAACGTTTAATTGCATAGATTTCTCAATGCCTTTTTGAGGCACGGCGAGCGCCGCGGCGGAGCTTACTCTGGCAGGGTTGGATGGACCATCTGTGTGTACTTGCTACCTGCAGCCGTATGTACACATGAGTTGGTCCGCTGCAAGTGATTTCCCAACAACGGCGCGGACACAATACTTCTTGTGAAAGAGAGGAAGTGTTTCTTGGACAACATACAGGGTTTGGTTAATATAAAGTAAAAGGACAGGATAGTGTTCTTTAGGCGGACCATATGGCGATCAAATTTCCATACATCGGCCCTAAAGGGAAGATGAAGAGATTATGGACAATATCCAGTTAGAGGTGAAATCTGGAGTATTTTATCCCGTGAATCCCAATATCACGTTCGTCTTCCCCGAAGATTTAGCTAAACGGGAGAAAACACGAAAAACTTCCGACCAGTCGCGTACGTCATAAAAGGATCTTACGGCCGCCAAGCGCATGTCGCTCGTGGGCAATGAGTGCAACTGCAAGCTTGCTAAGTACATTCCCCGCACTGACACCAGTCGTGACGTCTTTTTAGAGCGCGGCTCTTAGGCGCCCGTTTCCGGCTTAAGCGGCGTCGGCGTCGGCGTCGGCGTCGCTCGTTGGCGTAACGGCGCGGTGAATTATGGGGAACGTCCCATGATGCAACGCGCAGGGAGGAGGAGGAGGAGAGGACGGAGGAGGAGGAGGGAGGAGAGGAAGGAGGAGAGGAGGAGGAGGGGAGATGCCAGCTACCCGTTGTTCAGGCAAGTGATAACATCATTCAAAATCCGCAGAGGGGCATGCATGAATACCTGATGTACTCGTTATCCAAGTGGCCATCTACATGGTACGGGTCTGTGCCGTACCCATAGGTCTCTGTGGCACGTCAGACGAAGTCGGTGAAATGTGTGCCGCCAAGGTCGACAACGGCTTGCTCGTGGTAGCTCTGTACCTCTCCCCTAGGGCACTCGCCGAATATTTTGGGCAAGACAAAAAGAACTTCACACCAGTCATGCAGGAAAACATACCCTTGGCCCCGGGGACGTGCTCAGCTGTTCTGGGGCCCAATCTGGACCCTTGGCAAAAAGTCGGCGAGAAATCTGGCGGCTGTGATTGGCCGACGCAGCGCTTGACCTTGGCGCCGGCCAATCATAGCCGTGAATTTCTCGTCTTTCCTCGCCAAGTGTCCAGATTGGGGCCCCTGTTGCTCATCTCGGGGAGCACGCTCAAGACTAATGCTGAGGAAATCAGAAACGCCGAGCAGTCTTCTACAGAGCCGAGCAGCAAGTAGGATGACATCGACAGTATCACGTGCTTCGTCAAAGCGTTGACTTTAACGCTGTTCCGTTCTCCCGCCTTGATCCTGCTGTCATGTTTTCTGGCACCGGCAGAATACAGAACCGCCTCAGTTCCCTTTAACTGAATATGCATGGCAGTTGTTAGGTTTTTGGATTTGACTAGTGTCGCCGTATTACCTGCAAAGCGTGGCAGACCAAGACATTCGTCTCAGGCCCTATAGGGCAACGCGATGAAATCGTGCCAAACTGGACAACTGGTAATCGCCTAGTCTGATTGCTGGAGTGTTGCATACAAGATCTTTGAAATAATCAAGCCACGGTTAGGACTCCTTGCCGTGCAGTCCATTATTTTCGCGATGTAAAAGGTTGATCACTGCTAAAAGTTCGAGTGCACAGATTAATCAAATATTTATGTGGGGTCTCCATAGTAACCTGGTCGTCAAAAATGACACCTAAATAATTGTAGGAGTGACGCGCTGAATTGGTATGCCTTGGATTGAAGGCGCATTGACGACCTTATACGATTCGACCAGGGCGGTAGCAGAGAAATGCTATTTTGCTCGTCGACAAAGTAAGCCCAAGGTGCGTTACTAGTAACTGCGTTACCGGCAACCCGTTAAGGCTGGTTCACACAGTTGCGTCGACCGCGTTGCGCTGCTTTGCGTCGTGCAGCACCGCGTCTCCCCATTGGCGTCGGGTTGTGAGCAGACGACGCTCGCACCGGAAAGAGCTTTGTGCGTACGCGCCTAATCTCTCCCGTGTCGCCGCACCCCACCGCGGCACGGCGCTGGCCGGCCCGGCCGTCGACGCTCGCTTGATATTGTTGACAAATTGGGACACTGTACGTCGCAAGCCGTTACAGATGCACTTGGTCGGACTCGACGCAAATGTGTGAATCGCCCTTTACTTTGTTCGGTAACGTAGGAAAGGCCTGACCACACTAGCGTGAACGCGCCGCCGGTCAGCGCCGCCGGGCGGCATTGCCGTCCGGCTATGGTGCCTGGAACGCGTCTCCCCGACTGCGTGTTTACCGCGTCCGGAAAGGTGGTCCCTCGATTTCCGCCTGATGACGTCATAAAAGTGTCATGCTGTCGCCGGTCGCGACCCTGGCGGTGTCCCAGCAGCTGTGATGGACGTAGCAGACGCCTGTTCTGCTGGAGATCGGGCTCCATTGTGACAGTCCACGGAAGCTAGAGCAGCCGGAAGTTGGGACGCCTGGGACGCCGTGACGACAGCGACACTCACGGTCGCTTGTGCTTTTCGCCAGCATTTCGACGACCAACCGCCAGGATCGCGACGTGCAACAGCATGACACTTCGGCTTCTGTGACGTCATTTGTTGCCACTTCGGGACCACTTTTGGGGTATGGGCGGGATAGGACGCTAAACACACCAGTCGGAGACGCTCTCCAGGCACCATAGTCCGGCGTCCCAACGCGAGGAGTTTACATTGGCCTCCATTTTGCGGTGTCACGTGACAGCACTGGATCTCGCGATCGTGCCTCGCGTCGGATTTTCCGCTCTTTCGTCGTCTGCTCTTCGTTAGATTCTTCCGTTTCGGCTCTCACCGTTCGCATATATCAGCATCGAAACCGCACTCGCTGCCTACATGATAGGAATCCATGATGACCTGGTGATCAGCGTGAATGTGATTATCCTAGCCTGCTCGTTGATCTTGCGACGTCGCCGCGCTCTGAAGGGAAGGGTTTTGGGTCCGGCCGAGTTGGTTCTACCGAAACATCGAAGGACAGATCAGTGCTTTGCTGCCCCGGCCGCCGGCGCGCCAGAGATGAAGGCTACTTTCGAACGTGTCACCAAATCAACACAACATCCGTCACAACACAGACGACATGCAACAAGTGCCACGGAGGAACTCACTTGTAATTCCGAATTTCTTTCCTATAATTTCCAAGCGGTTGTGCTTAGCGTCATAATCTAGGTAGTCTGGCTGCGTCTTGTCATATAAAAAGGGAAACAGTCGCACAGTTTCAAGGAACCGCTCCGTTGCGGAAGCATCGGGGGGAAATAGGGATAGCAGACGACACGAAACACGTCCTTCGGAACGTGGAAGACGCGCGGCGGCGGACCGGTTTGAGCGTTGCCATCGCATCGCGACGTCAGTATCTACGCCACCTCCCATTGGCTCCTCTCTTCTGCGGCGAGCGGCGGCGCGCTCTGAACCGTGCAAGGAGCGGTTGACTGTGCGGCGCCGTCCGTCGCGCCGCTGAAGCCGAAAACTGGTTTCGGTCAGCAACCGGCAGCGCCGACCGTCGCACCGCAGGCCTCCGCGACGCCAATGTGTCCGTGCCTGAACGCGTACTCTTTCCTTTTTTCAAAACAGTAACGAATAACGTACTTACGGTACTTACATCGAGTAACGGGTTAGGCAGCTACGTTACTCGGTACATCTACTTCCCAAATCTTCAAACACGTTATACTTATTTTTTTCCGCATTTCTAGGCGCCAAGTCATATGAATTCTTGCGCTCATCCCACACACCTTCAAACATTTGGACGCAATGTTTCTATAAATATGGCGCTTATGCATACCTGTAACGTCAAAACAGTCAACCATTTTAAACTGAAAAATAAAAAAAGTAACGTGCGTTACGTTTCATCGATAACGGTAAAGGTAACGCGTTGCTTTTATTTTGAGGTAACCTAGGTCGATAACACGTTCCTAGTATTTGACAGTAACGAGTAATTCATTTTGTTACTTTATTTCGGTAACGCCTACAACATTGGTTGGGAATAGTCAAATACATTAATTTGAGAATACATTGTACTCCTTTTATTTGCTTTGGACAGCGCGCCTGCAGCACCAAATCTTCCTATATCGGCGTGGAAAGACCGAGAGAACGCATGCGCATCGCTCTGTATACCCGTGTGTGTGTGTGTAAGCGTTGTAGTTGGAACAAAAGGGGGGGGGGGATGAGAGCCAATAGTGTATGTGCACGGGGCGCGTTTGTCACTAGCTCCGTCTGTCCCCGCTATCGCGCTTTCGTGCATGCGCCGAGGGAGAGGGCTGCGATGATGCGCAGAGATACCGGATCCGCCGAAACAACAGAAACGGCTGTTTCCGCTGTCTCAAAGGCTGTCCACGATGATAGATGGCGTCAGCCGCCCCTTCCAATTCAGAAGGGAAGATTCGGAGGCTGTGCGCTACAGCCATTCTAACTTCGTAAAAAGCTGTCGGGCCATTAAATATTTCGCGGAGTAAGATGCAATCCCTAGTTAAGTGGTTGGTGGGAATATTTTCCAAGATGAATTTCATAAGTGCAGCGAATGAGTCTTCTCTACTTCCCCGCTTCTTTGCGGGGCAGGATGTATGGACACGTCGCATGCGGGTATTGACGTGGCGACAGAAGGAATGTGCCTACCCGTGCGAATTGCGGTTTCAGATTCTGTAGAACTTTTGTTACGGCGATGCGAATATTTCTATCTCTTTTTTCCTACCCACTACCCTCAAATACAACTAAATAAACAAAATCTAAAGTTACTCAATACGGTGAGAAACTGAGGGGAGGAGGAGATGAGAGATCGCGGGGACGTCCAGGTGCCGAGCTCTGATTGGAAGGATTGACGGGTAGACGCAGAGGCTCGCCGCCTTTGTCTCCATGTCTTCCTCCAATCAGGACGAGCAAGAGCGTCGTCTGCTCCTCGCACAGTGTCACGCGTTCAAAAGCCGGACGCTGGCGTTCAGCGTTCGAAAGTGTTCGATGAGCGGAGACAAAGGCAACTAGCCTTTTCATCTACCCACTAATTATCCCCCAATCAGGGCTCGGTGTTCTGGCATCCTCGAGCGCTCTCTCATTTCCTCCTGTCCCCCAGTTTCTCACCGCATATCTCATAAAAGAGAAATATGTTCAGAGGAAAATACCCTGAATAGAACGCTACTGGCACAAGAAGTCAAAATTAACGCTCAAATCAAAGGCTTTGATCTTTTAGCTTTAAAGGAGCTATTATATGGATTCTGAGATCGTTTACTAATAGTGATAAGCTCAATATACGGACTCTAATCATCCTAGAAAAAAACAACAGAAATTACACTTTAGGGCGGCAGATTTGCCTATAAATATCTAATCAAAGGTCGTCCCTCTTTCTGCTTCCCAAGCACACACCGCGGGGCACCGTTGGAAGGCGGTTTCGAACAGTAATTGTTCTATTACGTCTCCTTGAACCCAAGACTTGACATTTTTGTTTATGATACACTCTAAAAAAAAAAGAAAAAGGTGTAGCCCTTACACCCCTTGTCACATATACGACACCCCAAAAACTTTAGTTCGCCGTACAGCGCACTGACGTGAAACTGAAGGCTTGATGACAGTGCGATATAAGATATTAAAAAGCTAAACTACGCATCAAGAAGTACTGAAAACAAAAAACACTGAGGTTTTGCAGTAAATCCAAGAAAACCCCGATTACTTTTTTTTTTACAGTCAGTTACAATTACTTAAGCTATTTTAATAAGTTGTACAACTCGGCTCTGAAGCCGCTCGTGAAAGTTGGTAGCGTCGTTTGAACGTCAGTGCGCTGTACGTCCAACTGAAGTTTAGGGGTGTCGTATATGTGACAAGGGGTTTAAGGGCTAAAACCTTTTTTTATTATTTTAGTGCGTATAATGCACAAGGCGCCTAAGAAAAGCAATAATAGTCACGTTCAGAATCTCCACGAAATGAACTATCGTCATTGGCCAAATTTTATAAAGGTACTGGGAACCCGACAAAGCCCCCCCCCCCCTTCAAAGAGAAAATAGTGCCCGTGTATTTCTATGGGTGTGAACTTACTGGGACGTCTTCCCATCTGAAACTGGCCATTTTTATTTACTAATGCCCAATAGATAAAGTGCCATCAAAAACAAGCTTCTGCAAAACAGCACTTGAGCACCCCTTTATCACATAGTTTCTCTGGCAGAACCCACGAGCCAGGGCACTGAACGGTTAACCGAATAATATTTTTTCTCTCATGGAAGCGCACAGTAAACCCCACCCCTTAAACATACCCAGCGAAATGCGCTCAACGAACGGAAGAAATCAACAAATAGGTGAACATCCTTCCACAAGACGTCGTTGCTTGAGCAAGAGCGAACGTTCGTAAGATTGAGTTCCCTATCAGAGTTATATGAGCGCCGCGCATCATTAGAATTGCAAATGGATCTTTCGTATTGCAATCGCCCATCAGTTTAATCTTTGGCTCTTCTGGTTGCGTGTAGGCACTTACAGTCTACCCTAACCAAGCCTTGTACTACCACGTCAGCTTCGCCATTTGCCTCCTATCCTACGCGTTTAAAACGTCAGAGAAAATCCCGCGTGGCTACTAAACTAAGACGGCCTAGATATGAACGTAATTTACGACCATGTTTAATATCCGCTGGTACAAGTGGGAGCTGGTGAACAACAAAATAAATAAACGATAAGAGTAATGCAAATAAAAATAAACAAAAACGGTGTAACCCTTAACATGTCTGGGTACGAATCCCACATTGCGTCAAAGAGTAGTCCAAACACACACACACAAACACACACACACACACACAAATATAAACGGCGTTTTAGTTTACAAGGTTATGTCAAAACCTACGTGGAGATCGTGCTGTTTATTGCAGCAGTGCGACATCTTCCACCGCTAAGAAACCTGTCGTTTGGGATTAAGATCTCTGTGGGAAAACCTGATTAAATTAACGCGGTCACGGCTTAGAAACGATACGTCATATGTTTACGTCTGATTTTATTGCTTTTTTTTTCTCTCTTGTAAACCTTCGTCTTAGCACCTCGGATTGATGACTTTATGAAGAATATCTTTTTTTTTCTTTCTTTTTTTTTTTGAAGGAGAAGGTTGTGTTTAGGTGAGTGGACTTCTTCGTGGGCTGTGCTCCCAGACAGGTTTTATTTTGGATGTCAAGGATCAAACACTCTAGACCATTATTTTGTTTCTAAAATTAGAAAGTTGTGTTTTGAAAAAGTATGCCTATTACTGTTCAAGATTGGTCGTTCATTTCTCTCTCGGGAACGCGGCTTAGCAGAGCTACGCTTATTCGGTTTTGGAAGCGAACATCGGAAAATATTCCCACCAACACGCCAGACGAATTAAACCCGAAAGTCCCAACTTCTTTACTGATTATGTATGCAAATACAGTCGGTGCTATTAATGCGTCTATTGTCCCCTTTTTCTGCTTTATGCTGGTTTAAGAGGATTGCACCTCAAGATGTCTAACGAGACGAAGTGCCCGATGGGTCAAAATAGCCAGTATTGTACTTTTGACTCAGGGGATGGGAAAGTCACGTGACCTGTTAGACATTTTCACTTGATAGACATTTTGTCTCGTCCAACATTTTGACCAGAAGTGGTCTAGATTTTGGTAATTTTCAACTTGTTCTTTCAGAAGATGCGCGCCAAGCCACGTCTTCTGCTTGAGAACTTGAGCACACTGACCGAGAAATAAAGTAGTGCAACCAATAATAAATGTCAAATACAGTCGTGTCTCGTTAATATGGACACCCCCTTTCCCCCGAAAACTGTTCATAATGTGAGTTATTAGAGAGTTTTAGGAAACCGCTTTTGCACATCCGGTTCGGTACGATGGGCCCTTCGGTATGAACTGCGCATGCGCGAGCCTTCTCGCGCACGCGCAGTTCATACGGTTTCCTAAAACTCTCTATTCATAACAACGAGACAAAAATGCATGCTTTTTCACTCTTTTAGTTTCCGAAAATGTAGTCTGTACAGTGGCGGTATCTATATCAACAGGGTCCATATTAACGAGGCATCGTCTGTGTAGAACATATAAACTGATAAAAGCCAACACAAAAACCGGAAGGAAATTATTGAAAGAAAGAGGCAAACGCCTGAAACTGCCTTCCTCTTTTCGAAGAATCAACTTTGGAGACTAGGACATTATCTCTATGTATAATAAGGTCGACGCCAACGCGCTCATTCCAAGACAGGCCATAGTGAGGGAAAGAACGGTCGGAACTAGATGCCATATTTGAGGGCGATGTTTAGTGCGCATGCTCAGAACGAGCTCACATTAATAGGCTGCTAAAACCGGCAATCTCGATGGCCCGGAATGCAAGTGACAAAAGAACTGTGAAAGCTCGCCGTCAGCACGCGCTCAACAGGCGCGCTCTGTTGCGTCAAACAAGGCTCTGTTGCCTCAGAAACAAGGATCCATATTCCGAGGTATCCCAGCATATTCAGGAATGTAGGAATGGCGTGCCATTATGGAACTCGACAACCACAACTGTAACAGAAAGAAACGACCAGAAACGGCTGCTGAAAGAGTCAATCGCAATAACGAAGCATGGGAACGCAGTGAACAAGCCTTCATTGTCTTTAGATGCGGAATGGAAGCGGTTTCTAAATCTCTATAATATTGTTAGCTTAAAGGGGCCCTGCAATCATATTTAAGCGCCTACCTTTTTTGATGTTTCCACGTCTCTTGGGGTTCGGGCGAGCCAGCGGGCACGGAGAGAGTAACTAAATATCAGTGCGTCATATTTTAACCGGACGACGCGGAAACCTCCTCCACCGACGAGGGCGACCCGCGGTACCGAAAGCGCGCAAAATGTGACGTTTTTGGTCCTGGGCTTACTACTGGTCAGAACCGCTAAAAGCTTTCTTTTTAGTCGAGATACAAAATATAAGTGTCGCGAACCGTTTCAATTATGTATGAAAGTAGTTTTTGTTCAGTATTTTAGATCAGAAAAGAAACAAAAGCAGTTTATAAAGTACGGAAACAAGAAATGACCCATCGACATACCTGCCACCAAGCGGCGGAAAAAGCGGCGCATATTAGAAAGGGCTAGTGGGATGAGGCGTCGGTGAACGGCGAGCGTAGAAAGGTCCCAAAGGTTCAAAGGTTCAAAGGTGTTTATTGGCTAAAACAACCATACGACCGAGAGCCTGAGGCAATCAAAAGGCAGAAGCCCGTGCATACATATGCTGATTTTCTCTTCGGCCATACGTTAACAGATGAAATGGAGATGTTGGAATGAAATTTACACAAGGGTGAGAATACTTAGTCTAATGAAGAGAGTAGGTGTCGTGGTGATTCCGCACCAGATCTTTAAATTCGTCTACGCTTGGGGCCTGGCGAGCAGCATCTGGTAAGTGATTCCACAGGATAGGCGCTTGGACAAAGAGGGAGGTAGAGGCACTAATGGTGCGGGCAAAGCGCTGTTCAAGTTTCGAGGGGTCTCGCCTAGACCTCCTCAAGTAACCATCGGGGACGGGACAGACACCATGTAGGTACCTGTAGAGGAGGACCCGTCTGAAGAACAGTCGACGTTTATCAAGTCTGGACCACCGGAGGGATTGACAGCCGCCTTTCATGGGGCCATTTGGCGGTATAGCAGCGCGAAGTGGCTCCCGTTCTGTACTGACCTTTACCCCGTGTTTGTTGTCGTTTGTGGCCAATGAAGTGTTATGCCGAAATAGTCTTTAATCGCGCAGCAAATGCATTGCGAGCCGCCCTGGCCGTCCGCTTCATACAGCCTATCCAACACACGCTTTAGTGGCGCCCTCTCGAGCCGTCGACACGTAGTGCGGCAGCCGTGAGCGCCTCGATGAGCTCACTATCCCTCCTCTAGTTCACGGCCACTCAAGCCAGGACCTACGACGTCATGAAGGAGGTTATTTTTTGCTTGTTTTTTGTAATTCTAATATGCCTATAACTTTTAAAATACAGCGAATTTTCCGAAAAGAAAAGTTTCATTAAGTTACTACGTTCAGTGCGCTTAGGTTCGGTGCAAATTAAAAACCAGTCAAAAAAGTTGTTGCAGGGCACCTTTAAAAAGTTTTTTTATGAATGTTTTATGATTTGTTTTGGCCTTTTTTGTGTAGTCTTATAGCTGACTCCCTCAGTGAAGGGTCCAGTGCAGTCTGTAATTTCCCTGCGTTTTTTTTTTGTAAATGTTTTGTGGGAATGATGTGTCATCCTTGGTGCCCTGAGTTGTTTTGTTGGCTTGACCCCATTGTTAGAGGTCCGGTGTCGTGTCTTTTGTTGAGAAAGGTGGTGTGATGAAGGGTTCCCTTTCCTCCTTCTTTTTTCAACTTTATGTTTGAGACGTTCTCCTTCTCTTCCTGGTCGTCGTCTGTCAATAGGGAGTTTTAGTAGATCGTTCCGATGCCTTTACGATATCTCCGATAACGATACGATGCATGCGGAAAGGCTGTGGCGGAGTATCGGGTTCGTTATCGGAGTCATCGGAACGATCTACTAAAACTCTCTAATAACTCAGTCTCGGGTTTTTCACTAAAATGTATGTTTATACAGCCTAGAGCTTGGTCTGCCTCAAAGGGCGACGAGTCTCCCAGCTGTAGATGAGAAATTTAGCCAATGCAGTACAACCGCTAGACCGGGGTCTCTAACGTGCATCACGCAGTAGTGTACACGACCGCACGCCGGTACGATGCTCATCCAGAGCGAAACGGGCAGGAGTGGGGATAGAGCCCAGGATCCTGGTTTCTGCAGCGCGAGCTTTCGCTCCACGTGCTCCGAGCTGGTGTGCGCTAGTCCACTCGGCCACCGATCCCCCAGTCGCGCTCCGACTGTGCTAGCGCACCGCAGTTCAGAGCACGTGGAGCGAAAGCTCGCGCTGCAGAACCTCGCGGGTTCAATCGCCACCCCTGCCCGTTTCGATCGCGATCAGCATCGTACCGGCGGGCGGTCGTGTATCACTACTGCGTGATACACGTTAAAGACCCCAGGCTAGAAGCAGTGTTGTACACGTTCCTCAAAAGAGGAACGGAAGCTCGTTCCTCGTTCCTCTTGATTTTTGGAACGCGTTCCCGTTACAAGTTCCATCTGCGAGAAAGGAACTCGTTCCCGTTACAGTTTAAAAAATGGAACGTGTCGTTACATATACGTTACATTTGTATTTTGCTAATTACAATATTTAACTAGATCAAACCAAGTTTTTTTTATCTATCCCATTAAATAGCAACATACAAATTAGAATGCCGTGATGGAAGGACACCAGGAGAAGAAAACAAGCAGAAGCGAGGTTTCATTTGTTGATATATTCACTTTAAAAATCTCAGCGTTTGCCATATACATGTTTGTGGTGGGCTACGCAGACGAGCCAAATGTACTATTACCTCACATTGCACGAGCGTTTTACAACAGCCTCACACATTTCAATCTAACGAATTCCCGTGTTCGAACTTAACAGCAGTTACTTGACGATGCTGCTGTCAGCGAGACGAGCAAGTGGAGAAAAAGGTAGGGCTTTTTGAAGGATCAGTCTTGAAAACTACCAGTCCCTCTTCGTGAAGGTTGGACTCGTTGTTCAGTTTGAAGGTGAGAGAAGAGGAGAGGGAAGGAGGGTTAATTTCTGTGCATCTGGCCAATGTTTGGGATACAAGGGTATGTTTGATGTCTAGTAACCTGTTCTTTTGGTGTAACTGGTTTCTTCGTAGAATTTCAGCGATGGCTGCAGTCGGCCTTAGATTTCTTGGTGTATGAGGATTCATGGAAGCAAAGAAACTAGCTGAGTTTGAGACGTCCCTTTTTCTGTCTTTTCCTTCGACTAAATGTTTTGATTTCTGTACCACAGTCTCGGGCACTGAAAAGAGAATCAATACACTTGCTCTCCTGCCCCCGACTGTTAACAAACGAGGACCCCACCAAATAAACCTTAAGTAACAAAAACGTTTACGACATCTGGCTCTTCGTAAATATATTGTTTTTATACTTTTTTTTCATTCCCCTCTTATAAATAAAATAAAAATGACCCCACCGGACGAAGAAAAAGGAACGCCGTTCCTACTTCCGTTCCCGTAAAAATGTAACGAGTTCCCGTTCCAGTTCCACCGATGCAAAATGGAACGGCGGCGTTCCTTCGTTCCTCCTAAAAGGAACGCGTTCCAGGAACGCCGTTCCTTGGAACGCCGTTCCGTACAACACTGGCTAGAAGTCGTACTGCACTGGCATAAATTTCCTCATCTACAGCGTAAACGAGTGTTGCCGCGCCTCAAAGGCCGACCGGCCTTATGCTGTAAAAACACGAACGCTAAATTTGTTTTTGTTTTTTTCTTAAGAACTACAAAATATTCGTTTGCATCCCGTTGAAGAAAACAAAAATGGTAGTAGCTTTGCAGACTTTTCGCGGCACTGAAACTA